>JAAGNO010005672.1:32470-48548 GCA_033439905.1 Ceryle rudis | reverse complement strand
TAGGGGGTCATGAGTTGAAGAGTGAATTTAAAAAAAAAAGAAATTACGTATTTACATTCCTTTTATTATAGAGACACCTGGTGGTCTTTGGGCATACTCACAAATACAACATTTTCCTTTTTTTATCTGGGTTTACTTTAAAGTTTGTTTTAGCATTTATAATATATCACTTATATTTAGGACCTCCTACATTATGGTACTACATAATTTGAAAATTAAAATGAGAACATTTACATATTCTCCAGTGTGTACTGGTTACTGATTGTCATGGTTCAGGGGGGAAATTACAACCAAGAATGAGGAAAAGGCTGAGATACTTAACGCCACTTTGCCTCAATCTGTATTAGTCACACCAGCTACCCTCAGGGTATTCAGCCTCCTGGGCTGGAAGATAAGGACAGAGAGCAGAACAACTCCCCCATAATCCAAGAGGAAACAGTCAATGACCTGCTAAGGCATCTGGACACTCACAAGTCCATGGGGCCAGATGGCATCCACCCGGGAGTATTGAAGGAGCTGGCAGAGGAGCTCACCAAGCCACTCTCCATCATTTATCAACAGTCTTGCCTAACAGGGGAGGTCCCAGATGACTGGAGGCTTGACAATGGGATGCCCATCTACAAGAAGGGACAGAAGAAGGATCTGGGGAAGTACAGGCCTGTCAGCCTGACCTTGGTACTCAGAAAAATTATGGAGAGGCTCGTTTTGAGTGAGCTCATGGGGCAAGTGCAGGACAGCCAGGGGATCAGGCCCAGCCAGCCAGGGTTCAGGAAAAGGATTGAAATGATGACCAAAAAGTTATGTCAGAACTGGTTTAAGGTGTAGATTGACATGTTAGTGCATAAAGGAAGTGCTTTATGCACCAGAAACACTGACAAGAGCAGGACTATGCTACCATAGAAAAGTTTTAATAATACTCCATACATAAGGCACTTTATAAATAATAGGCAATTACAGGTAATTACATGACATAATAGGTAATTACATGGGATATTAATGTTAGATCTCTTCTCATACCATGCCTAGACTGTCAGGCAGACAAAGTTCATCAGATCCTGGAGCAACACCTCTGGTGTTGCAGCTTCTTGGAGTTCCCATCCCTGTAGCCATCCTGCCACAGCAGCTCTTGACACCCACCCGCAGCAGGGACCTGTTTGCACAACTCCACCTGCATGACCTCCTTGTAATGCACCTGGGAATGGCCATAAGCAGCTGCAAGCAGGTGGACAGGGCTGTCATCCAACCATGGCCTTCTTAACCAGCAGCTAAAAGCTTTGACTTTCAAGTAAAAAAGTCCCCATCCACTCTTTCCTTGTGGGCATGAGCCTCAAAGTAAGGTTTGAATGCTGCAGGATTCTGGATTTTACGGGGGGGCGGGGTGTCAAACTGAATTTTTGCAGCTAAAATGAACTCTTTTCATTTCAAGGAGTACAAGTAACATAGGAATATTCTTATTCAAATTTAGGATGTAGTTTTACAGATTTTACCTTATTGAAACAAATTTGGCATTGCGGTTATTTTTATTGGAAATTATCTTTGTGGGATATTTTTGTGTTGTTTGGGTTTTTTTTTTTCCCTTTAGAACATCATGCCCATGATGTCATTTGACAGGGCTAATTAATGCAGTCGGGTTTTTTTTCTTATTTTCCAAGAAAAGTTTGCAGACACTATGAAATGATTTTTTGCAACACTTACAAGTGCACCTCTGTTGAGGAGTGATTTGCAGATCTGAATTGCTGTTATACTTAGTGCAGTGATTTTCTCTATGTTGCAACACTGATTTGATACAGTTTGAAACTCTTAAGAGAATAATTCATGCAAAAGAAATGCATGAAACTCTAGGGAGCTGATATAAATCTACAGAAGATTTATATTTAGCTTTATTTTGCTTTAATTTTCACTGTTTTGCTGGCTGCCAGAAAACTTGCCCATCACTCTGACTATAGGAACCAGAACAGATTCGTTGTATTTTGAGGAGATCCAGAGGAAATGTACAGAGTACTCAGTGGTATTTAATCCCCAATTTAGCCACATCATTTCCTAGCAAAAATATTCATCATCTAGGAGGAAAGAACAAGAAAAGAAAATAAAATATGCTTTAAATTAATGTTAGTTAACATAGCTCTTGGTGTAATTTAAGTCAACACACATTAGTAGTAGTGTGGTCAGATAAATTTAGAAGTATTCTTCGTTTGCAGCAGATGATACCTGGCAAATAGGAACCTTGTCATTTGAGTTGGTAGACGGGCGAGAAGTTGAAATGACACCTGGAGAGAATTAGTGAATTCTTAAGGACCTGATTCAGAGTAGTTAAAGATTACTTGTACATCTTGATGAGTTTTAGACCTGGCCTGGAAAATGGAATGCCTGTATTCACAAGTTTTGTTTTTCTTTCACGAAGGACGATAGTTGCAGCCAAATAAATAATGCTTTTGGAATTTACATCAACTCATTTGGCAAGAAGTTCTTCTTCACTTGATGGAACTGTGCAGAATTCAGGACCAGGGAGTGAGCTTCCATTATTGTCACTCAGTAAGGGAATGGCTCCCAATGTATGAAATGAACAACTTACATGTCTCATATGCTCTGAACCTACACCAGATCTAATGTTAAACTATAACACATTTTCCCATTAGGTTTTATCAGTTTAAAAAGACCCTCATCTGCTCCAGTAGCTGCCAGCAAACCCAATGACAGCTATCTCACCTGTAGCTGTCACCTAGTCCTTACATCACTCACATGCATGAGATGGAGAGTGAGATTCCACAGAAAGATGGTTAAGAAAAGATTTAATAAAGGATAGGATAGGCAGCAATTAGGCACAGGACTTGGTCAGAAAAGTGTACTGACCAGTACTGTTTTACAGGTGACTGGTCCCTTTTATAGATCTGTCTGCCTATTTCCCACTTTACTGCTCCCCAGTCCTCTTCCTGTAAACATTCCCTCAAAAGTTTTGCATGGTCCCACAAGCTGCCCTTGAATATCCCAAATGCTCACATTCCTTTTGTTTCCTACTTCTTACCAGTTACAAGGTCCAGCTTGGTCCTTTCCAAACCTGTGCCATCTCTTTCTTCATGGCTCATCAATTAGCAACTGGAAGCTTCTGGTCCTTGGCATTGTCTCTGTTTTTCCTTTTTTGTGACTGGGTTTTTGTCTCTGTGGGCTCTTGTTTATGGTTTCCCCCTTTACTCATTACTGAGTAAAGAATGATCAATGCATTGACAAGGTCTGTGATGGGATGATGAACTTAATGAAGCAGGTGCTCTCCCCTTCCACATGCCCTTACACCAATCTTTTTCTCATTATCTCTGATGCTGCACAGCCTGGTGACCTCTTCCTGCAGCTCCTTTGCTTGGTCACAAGATTAGCAGGTAGGCAAGGAGCACATCTGCCCTTGCTCAAGCCTCAGCAAGAGGCCCCAGGCATCTCTGCAGTCACATCCTTGCAGAGCTGCAGATCCTTTGGGAGCTCACTTTGGGCTAAGGCCTCTACTATGTTGGTTCTTCCTCCAGTGGAGGTTGGGGACTGTACCCTGTGGGACATCACCACCGCTGCTGAGTGCAGGGATGCTCTTCTCAGCAGAGCATCTGTCCCTTTGTGTGTGCCCTTCTGTCCCAGCCGCTGTGTCTGTGCCAACAGTGCCCTATGTCTGAGGGTGTTCCTCCCCAGTCACACTGCGTTAGGTCTGCGACTACTGGTCGTGAGGTCAAAAAGCAAATATGCTAGATTTGGTGCACTGCGTATTACATAAAGATTCCAGTCATGGCCTAGGGACAAATCAAATAGGTACACAGGGTTACTGTGTCTAGTGCCATCAAGGTACTAAGAATTCCTTCTGGGCCAAATCACATGTCAGTGTGTCCAGGTGGCCAAGAAGGCCAACAGTATCCTGGCTTGCATCAGAAATAGTGTGGCCAGCAGGAGTAGGGAAGTGATTATCCCCCTGTACTTGGCACTGGTGCGACTGCACTTTGAATTCTGGCTTCAGTTTTGGGCCCCTCACTACTAGAAGACGTTGAGGTACTGGACTTTGTCCAACCAAGCTGGTGAGAGGTCTAAAGAACAAGTCTAATGAGGAGCAGCTGAGGGAACTGGGATTGTTTGGCCTGGAGAAAAGGAGGCTGAGGGAAGACCTCCTCACTCTCTACACCTCCCTGAAAGAAGGTTGTAGTGAGGTGGGTGTTGGTCTCCTCCTAAGTAACAAATGATACAACAAGAGGAAACAACCTCAAGTTATGCCAGGAAAGGTTTAGGTCGGACAGTAGGGGAAATTTCTTCACTGGAATGGTTGTAAAGCATTGGAACAGGCTGCCCAGGGAAGTGGTGGAGTCCCCATCCCTGGAGGGATTTAAAAGATGTATAAGCATGGCAGTTAGTGACATGGTTTAGTGGTGACCTGGCAGTGCTGGGTTAATCAGCTGAACCCAATGATCTTCAAGGTGATGAACTTCCAACCTAACTGATTCTGTTTTCTCTCCAGCTGACACAGCAGGACACACCAACAAGCAGGTAGTGTTGAGAGAAGTGCACTATCTGGATGTGCTGCAGACCGTCCTTGTTTGTTTATTTTTAGGACCTTCATATAACAATTTCATTAATCAAGTGATTGTAAAATAAAGTGTATGTGTTTACTCCATTCTTTCAGATGCAGAGAATATTTCAGATTTTCAGGTTTCTTGCTTCCCCCCGCTCCTTGTTCCCATATAGGTAACAATATGTAGATTCTATAAAGCAAAATTCTCAGAAAATCTTAATGCATTTTCCTGGTTTGGAGAACCTGAGATATACACACAGGAAAAAGAAAGTGAGGTGTCTGTGCACTGCAGCTGTAAGAGATAACCTACAGTCCAGTAATAAAGCCACGTATGTCAAAAACCAAAACTAGCACCTGGGATGCAAAATCACTAATTCTAACAACCAGCCGTTCAGCTACAACTTGGGGAAATATACTGCATTGGTCCAGGAAAGATAAACACAACTGAACTGGGGGTGTCTTACATGAAAGGGAGGAATCTACACAAATGATGCCAAAGGTCTTTTCTCCTGTGATACCTCCCCTGCCTTGAAAATAGCTGCAGCATATGTTTCAAACCTACCTATGTGGTACCACAGTAATTGACAAATACATTGGAACTATTAAGACTACATTTTCTAGTTTGAAATACTGCATTTCACTATCAACTACTTCATTCTTATTATACCTAGTCTGTAACACAGAGTTTTTCCTTGTGAATAATCCAGCTAATAACAACAGGATTATATTTAACTTTCATGTGAAGAAATGACTTATGTCTGTGCTGCCAAGGAGATGGCTTTGGTAGCTAAGCAGCTAGTAGAATTTTCTGATTATTCAGTTACTAAATATTGTATTCAGTATAGGGTGAATAATGAGATGCTAATAGTTTTCATTTTTAATCAATTTGTTTAAAATATACTTCTTACAATTCTGAATTATTTTCTATATCAAATTTACTTTTTGGAATTAGTCATCAGTAAGCAAATTTACATAAATATCACAGCTATTGACATTAAATGTAGTAAACAAGCTTTTCTATTAGAACTTGTATTTTAATTGTATTTGATCCTAGCAGCCAAAGCAGTCAGTTACTATTCACAGTTAACTGTATGCTCAGCATGCAGACTTCAAATTGCATATTACAATTTTCCAGTTAGATAAAGGATAAATGGACTGAAATATGTTGAAGGAAACAATTGTAAACAAAAACATAGAAAAAATAAATATTTACTAAAAGATGTTTTCCTGATACTGTGAAAAATCTGATTTTGCCCCTCACTAGGCCATATTTCACATATCTGGAAAACATCTTGTCAAAGAGACACTATGCAACATCTGCAGGAGGAATTGGGACAAAATGTAATACTCTTGTTCTGTAGCTTCCTAGTTCTTGCTTTGGGAACTCCACAGTTAAAATTTTCTACAATTGAAATAGAAAATTATTTTGCAATTTCAGGTTAAGGTGCCATGTCAGATTAACTGTGAGTAAAATAACTTCTTACTAAAATAACTTCTTACTACTGACCACTGTAATTCTAGTACCTATAGATCTCATTACCCAGACAAGAATGATCTCATATAGTTTATGCACATTATATGTACTATGAGTATGACGACCACTACCCTTCTTTAATCTGAACAGGTTAATTTGTTCCTCTCGGTCTGCCCATGTCCATGTATCACTGGATACCTAAATATTTTCTTTCTCCTCCTAATTGAGTGTTTTGCTAGACACCCTTTAGCATGGGCTATAATATGCCTGCAGGGTGAAAAAAATTTAAGAAACGTAAATAAATTTTTGTTAGATCAATGTTAGATTGTTTTAGATGGACATGGAAGCAAATTTATATTTGTTTGCAATGATTCTGATGGTTTTGCTTCTTCAAGGGCCCTTTGGCAAAGAGGGTGATTAATTGCCAGGTTTTTTTTCTTTGGTGAAATAGTTTCTAAATTTTGGATAATAGCAAACATCTGCAGAGCTCTATGTGTAGAGCCAACAGGATGCAAGTAGATTGTGGGGTGCTAATATAACAGCTGTGATAAAAACCAGACACTGTATTAAAGAAAACCAACCTCTGTGGATGGTAACTATTATAATTTCTGTATTGCATCTCTTCCTGTATACTTTACACATCAGAAAAGTTGTTGTCTTTTGAAAGAAAGCCGCTGCAATATGTTGTGCAGATCTAAGCCATTTTATATTCACAATCTTTCACATGGGACACCTTTCCACCTGAGCAGAAGAGCAGCAGAGCCCACCACTGGGGCATCCATCAACAGCCTGAGCTTCTGAGACTGTGTAACACTAAAGGAGAAGCCATTGGGCAGCTATAAGGGCTGGGAGAGCAGCAGGGGCTCCCTGGGGTTCAGTCATGGCCAGGCCTGTCAGCCAGGGCCTGTCCCAGTCCCCATCCAGGAGCAGGGCAGCCACAGGGCACTGGGTCAGCCCAAGCCCTAGGAACTCCTTGGGCCCCTGGCCAACAGGGCAGGGCTGTGGGTGCTGAAGCCTGGCCCTGGTGGGGTGCCACTGGGGCAGGAGCTGAATGCAAGTGGGATTGTTTGAATAGAAAGATACAGCAGAACCCACAAAGATTGTTCTTGGCATTTTAACCATCCAAGTGAACACAGCAGAACTGTGAATTTTCTTTTAGAGCCAGATGTTTTCTGTCACTAGACATGCAGTGCTGCATTGTGATGACCTTTGCTCTGTCCTAGTTTTGTCATCTTCTATTGTCCTGAGGTTAGATACTTAGAATTAAGGTTAATGTTTTCCCATGGTTCAAAAGTAAGATTTTTTTTCTTTAAAGTAATCTGAAAGTGTTAACATATTATCTATCCTTTTTAGGTATTGAGACAAAATTACACATGCAGAAATCAGCATTTGCCAGGCAAGTGTTTCAATAGCAACTAGAGTCACTTTTAGGACTCCAATCTCATGTAATTGACAGAAGTATTATTACAGAAGAATTTTCTAAATGCTGTCCCAAAAATTTCAAAGGGACACGCTTGTCTTGTTGGGAAAATACCTGCACAAAGTACAGAGTTAGATAGACAATGCAATATACATGAATAAAATATTGCTGTTCTGTATAACTGGTAGTGCAGAAAAATGACACGCAGCTGGACGCCAGGCTGAGGCCCCCCTAAGAAAAACTTTCTCAGCCTATTTTTTACAGCCTATGTAGAAAACAACCCTGTTGCCAGATGTTTTGTTGAAGTTAGATCTGTGATATCCCCTCTGGAATGATGGCCAGCATCTTTGTAACCAACAGCTTAGATTACACCCTGGCTTTCCAGCGTCCCACTGATTTTCACAGAACTCTATGTCCTCCGTTTGGGCTTTGAAGCTGCAAAAGAAAGTAACATTTTGTTGGCTTGTGAACCAGTCTGTCAACATCTCAGGACCGTAAATTACAGCATGCTTACTACAGTTTGCTTGGATTGGCACAAACTAGTTGTACACATGTCAGCATCCTGTGATTATTAACAGCAGCAGAAATTGGAAAAGAACATAGTAAGGGGCTAAATGAGATTTTTGGTAAAAATATTTTTGAGGGTTGCTATTATTCAGACTCTTGCAGTCATGTAAGGAATTTTTTCTGCTTTTATTGAGCTGAAAACATTATATTGTGGTAGGCAATCATATGATCTTGTTTGAATTTGTTAAAAAAAAAACCCTCCCACCATTTTTATTTATAGTCTTTCAAATTTATTTGCTTTTTTTGGCCCTGACTTATTCCCCTATATCTAAGAATTTGGTTTCTGCACATTTTTTAAAAGATTCTAATCTGACAGACTCTAGGAGTCTGATTTCCATATCATCTGTCACTTACTTCCTGTGCGACATACATTATATACATTTACTTCATCTGCAAAGACACAAAAAATATTATTATTATAAAGTTGTTGTGGGATCTAATGTTTGTAAAGCACACTGTAATCGCTTCCATTGAGAAGTCTCACGAGAGAAAATTTATGCTGTTCAGAACATTAGCTCTGAAGAATATGAAAATATAAACTACACATATAATTAAAATTCTCACTCTGGGAAGATTTACTTTGGCTTTGAGTTAAATAAGCCAGTATTATGTATGATCCATAGATATTCTCTGCATTATACCCATATGAAAAAAGGATTAAGGAGTTTAAGTTCTTATACAGTGAAAAAGGAATGTGGGAGAAGTTGACACATAACATGAAATAAAGTTTTTGTAATTTCTGCCATTTCTTTATCCAAGATATTAAATTTCTCCTGGTATCATTCCTTATAAAGTATAGTTTAACTTTTTTATTATTATTTTTGTATTTGTAATAGCATCCGTCTTTAAGAACAGTTTTATCATTAAAGCTCATAATACAGTACAGTTGAATTTGAAATATCCATGAACATCAAGGAAAGTGTGAGAGGCAGGAATTCCAGGTGAAGTCTGGAGTAGGATTTAAAGGACAGAATTTAATAACCTACTACACCTTCTTTCTTAGAAGTCACAGTCACAGTGTCTTAGGCATTTAGTTTCAGGAAAGGGAAATAGTATGTTAACATAAATTTGCAAAAATGTAGAGATTCTGAGAATCTTATATTTGCAGATACCTGTAGGAATTTCTTAACAGGATTTCATCAGAATGGTTTGTGTCACTCCATGCTGATTTAGATGTACTTTTACTAGCTGCTTACATTAAGAACATGGGTGCCAGTAACTGAAAATTAGTTTCTACATGGATTCTTCCATAGTGTTGTTAAATGAGTAGATGAATGTAAGTTTCTGAAAACCAGTTTTCTTGTTATAATGTTTTAGTCTGTTTCATTTTAATGGAAGACCCACTCCAAATCCAAAGAAATGTTTTTCAGCAAATTTCTTTCACTGAAAATGATTATCAGCAAAAATTCTGTTGATGCAAAAATGTTGTTTTCAATTAATGCTTCATGGATGCAAAGAAAGGGTGCTTAAATTCTAAACCAGCTGAGGGGTACAAAGGAATTGTTTGTGGATAATGGATGTGACAACAGGCTAGATCTAGCAAGCTCCTAGGTTAGCTATTAATGTGCTTGCAGCCCCTTTGAGAGCGGCTGAGTCCTCACGGGCCAGAGGGCTGGGGAAGGACCAGGCTCCTGCAGATGGGCTGTCCTGCCCTGCTGCTGCTGCTTCTGACTTACTATCTTCCAGTTCCCTAGAGCTGGCAGGACGGAAAGGTCTTAACAGTTTTACATCAGTACTTTTCCCTTTGAGTTCTGGAGCTGTTAACTGTCACTGCTTCAATGGTTGCAGTTCCATCTGTTTTTACTTTCCTTATCTTGCCTAATTTTAACTTGCCTGCTTTCTCACACCTAAACAAAAATTTTCTCAGTGAACTGGAGCCAAGGTCAGGCAGAGGGGCTGTACAAACTAGGGCCGTGGATCCTGGACAGTTGAACTCCACAGCAGAGGCTCACACAGCAATTAACAAGAGAACTTACTGTGAGAAATGTACAGAAGCCAAGAAAGCAATGAAACAATAAATCAAAGTCAGAGATGGAAAAAATGGGCAAAAGAGCATAGCATAAATGGTTTAAAACACTGTCTTCATCATACAAGTATGATCTAGTCAAAGTCTAGCTCTGAATTACATGTCCCTGAATGCAGGTATGAAGTCATGGCCAAGTACAAGGTACAGTGATGAAATACAACTATCAAAGGTAGGAAAGAAAATTACATCTTTTTAAATTCATATATATATATTTAACACAGGTTAAATTATTATTCAAATACCTCTGTGTTGTCCCGGTCTCATGGCAGGTTCAGGCTGGGTGGAATCTGGTGAATAAGACTGTTCACTCTTCACTATCTGCTCCCATACACTTCAGCTCATTTCTGGAAACAAATCAGGGAAGAGTTCTGATTTATTCACTATACATTTTTTTTTTTTTAAGCTTATTTTGACAGTACAAAAGCTTTATATGATCATACAGTGAAGTTGAGCTTGGATACTATAGTCTGAGTCACAGTGCATAACATACATAGTGTTCCACAGTACAGCAAAATGTTGTGTGTTATTAATTTTTAAGGCTTGTAAACATCATTACGGATAAATATTTTACAAAGTTACTTAACTGTTTATCAATATTTCCTTTGTACCCATCATTTGGAACAGGTTATTCTTAAGACAAAATGCCTGTACCATTGTTTCAGCTTCACTAGTCAGCTCCAATCAGGATTCTCTTAACTAAACCATTAAAGTTTTAATAAAACTGATAACGAGGGTGATTTAATTATTTCCCATGCAGGAGCCACATGGAGTCAAGTTGATACAGAATATATTTCTAACTACCTGGAAATGTGCCTCTCTTAGACTGTAGGCATATAATTGAGCAAAAACCATCTGAAAATACATGTGTGTCCAATCTTCAACAGGTGGCAGAACTGATGCTTTTCACATGTTTGGAAATGAGATCACACGTACTGAGAATTGTCCCAGGACATTTTTTCTGCCGAGTCAGTTTTATTGGGAAGTTAAAAAATTTTCCATTTGCAACACTTTTTTCTCTTTGTATTTTGCCGTGGGACAAAAGCAGGTCACCAAAAAAAAAAGGGTGGTGATCATTTTAGCATAACTATAGCTAAGGTTTCTTTGTCAGAATCTTTATCTGTAGTTTTGTATCTTATTATATTTATAAACAATGACTTCTGCAGCACACATATTGCACGAGAAGCAAGTATTTCCTAGACGATGTTTGGTAGCATAAAATATCAGCATAATCATAGTCTTTTTTGCTTTTTAGCCCCAGTTAGAAGTTAAAAGGTTCCTACTGATGTTCTGACTTCAGTTAAATCCAGTTTTCATCTGGCAAAGGAAATATTTTTAGTCTAATCAGACATCCTCTGATGAAATATTATAGACTAGTAAACCATACTGGTACAAATTAGCTGTGCTCAGCCTTGTATATAAAAAAAAACCCTACATGGAATGAACTATAGGAGAGGAAGTTTTGTTATGTATCTCTTGGTTTCATCTAGAGATATTGCAGAAGTCAGAGAGAACTAAGGGGAATTATGAAGTGACTGGGAGAGGACTGGAAGGAAGTAATTTTCAATACTCCTGGAGAAATCTAGAGCTCTAGTGCAAGGGAATCAGGCCAGGCACCTTTGGCAAGTTCTGCTTTCCCTGCCAGAAAGCATCTACAGTTGGCTGAGTCTCCCCACAGCTGCCCAGGGACAGCCGCAGCAAGAAATGCTGTAAAAGCTCATACCAATGCAGGTGCTCTCATTCATCATGAAAATCAGACATCTGCAGGATTACAATCTGCTGAAAGCAGTTTTTCCAGTTTCTTTATCCTTCTGCTTGCTCATTAAAGCTTGCCTAGTCATTTCCACATATTGCTCAGAATTTTGAGCTTTGGAAGATGATAATCTTTTAGATGAGATAAAAGTAAGGTAAATGTGCTCTGAAAGTGGTATCCTGTCTTTGATGTGGAAATGGTATAACTTGGCCTTGGAGGCTACAAGGCACCTGTGCACATATAAGATATGTCCTAATGATATGTGACGTTGAAACCTCAAAAACTAGTAACTAAGGACTAGCAGGTCATATTACAATTTCATTTAGAGTTATAAAACAGAATTCATTAACTATTAGCCAGATGTCAGATCTTAGTACGCATGAAGCATAGTTTAAAGCCAAAAGCATGTGGTTGATTTTAAATAACTTGACGTCATGTGTCTGCTCTTCGGATGTAAAATTTGCTAAAGCCAAAAAGGAGAAAAAAACTCATGTCAAAGATAAGGGGTTCCTCCTATTTCATGAATGCTTTTTTGAGTAAGAAAGCATATTAGTGTCAGGATTATGAGTCTTTTTGATTCATTTGATTTATCTCTGCTTTGTATACTTTTGTATTCTCCTTCTATTTATGCACATAGTAATGAGTATGGAATGGTAATCAGCTGTTAGTAGGTTTCATCTCCTATTTCAGTGAACATTAGCTTGTCACTTAATTTATCTTTTCATATAAGTTAAAATATATTGTAGGCAGACTGTTACATCCATTTTAACTAAAATATATCCACAGTCATATCCATGAGTGTGGGTTTTTTCCTGCATTGGAGAAACAATTTGATCACAAAATGCTTAATGGAACTCTGCAATTACTTGTGAATAAAGACAAGGCTAAAACCACACATAATTTAAACTAACAAGTTAACTTCTTCAGATTGACCTCAATGGATTTCAATCAGCTGCAGATATATAAAAATATAATCCCACTGCACAGAAAATATATGTATGTGAAAAAAATCAACGGAAAAAGAAAATATCTCTCTGTCTTTCAGATCTGTTCATTTAATCGTGGGACTGCTGACACATAGATCACTCAAGTTCAGGTTGCCGACATATATTTAGCCAAAGTAGATTAAGTGGAACTTTTACCACTTACCTTCATCCGCAGTAATTCCTACTGCCAGCTGAATGAAAGCAAGTATTAACAATTTGACAGAAAGTGGCATTGTTTCTTAAGAAGAAGGTTGTAATCTCCAGTGTTCTGAAAGCAGAATTGTAGTTGCTTTTCTAAATTCCATATATATTGGACAAAATTAACCTACTTGTAATGTTTCTTGATTTGCTTATTGGAGAAGTCAAATGACAATTTTCACTTGATGCCATCATCTCTTCACAATACTGTCTACATTTCATCTACTTTAGCTTAAGAAGATAAACACTTGCATACTTTTGATTTGTAATCAATAAGGCTGTTATTAAACAGTTAAACTCTTTTTATTCCATTTCTCTCTTGCTTTCTTGTCCATTTGTTCTTGTTCAGAAGAAATGCTAGTGATGAACTCTGGTCAAGTTAAACAGCACAGAATGTATTTCATTGACTTATCTGTGATAGGATCTTTGATATTGGGAAAGTTCATCCTTTCATTTCTGCTGGTCATTTCTGTGCTTAAGCATGATGGAAAGCCACTAAGAATAGAAAGAAAGAATTAGGTTAATCAGAATACTTTAGTGAGAGGATACTTTGAGCAGTACAAGATTGTGCTGAACAGTTTGCTGTTGAAAAAGGTGAATTCTTTTATGTTTTAACTCCTTCACCCTTTTCAGTAGCAAACTGGCTCAGCAGTTTAAAACTTTCTTTTAAAGTGTTAAATGAGACACTAAATATTTCCATGATGTATACATATCAGTCTGCAGTAGTCTTTTAGAAGTGACAGACACGCAATTCCCTGAGAAGCCCAGAATGCAGGCAATATGCACTGCCCTTCTCCATGGCAGTAAAAAAGTCATAAAACAACAGGGCCAAAGCTCTAGCCTAATTATTATGGAAAATAAAGTTTAAACGGGACTCAGGATTCCAGTTGTTATGTTCCCATTGAACATAACTGTTCAAAATAAGATTCAATCAAGTCAGTAGCAGTCTTTTCCTGGGAAATGGAGGTACTTCTCAGGCTAACCAGAGCAGTCACTTTCAGATGTGTTAACTTCAGGGCTCTCAGGGGTACAGTTAGAATCGCTTAGTTAACCAAGGGGTTCCTCATTGCTGAGGGATTATGTAGAAGAGTTTTTTAAATGAGCTATGCTGCAAGAAGTGTGGGTTACTGTAAATACAAGACATTTGCAATAATCTTGACCCTTAGCTGTGTCATGGTGTCTGCATGGTTATTCATCTGTCCAGACCGTTGCTGACAGGTGAACTTTGAAATGTTAGTAGAGATGGCTGCAAGTCTCTATGGAAAGAGCCAGATAAATGGTGGACACTACTTTTAATAAGGTAGTATTTTTAAACTGTAAGAAAGATTCATGTCTTTAGATTAATGTCAGCTCTCTTTTACAGCCACTTACAGTACGTGGTATGGTGCAGTACTTGCAGCTTATTTGTAACATACAACTACATCCACAAATCCTGTTCCTGCTGTCATAACTGAAAGTGATTTGCACCACAACTTTAATTCAAGACATTTGCCTGACACTCTGCCCAGACCAATGCATTTTTTTTGGTTGTTTTTTTTTTTGTGCTTGTCAGTAATACTGTTGGAAGTAAAGTTTGCCTGTCTCTTTGTGGTACTTATTGCTGTATATAATAGTCTTAGGTGATTAATAATGTTTGTTTTGAAGCTACTATTAATTTTTACAACAGTAACAGGTAGGTTAACAAACAATAGAGTAAAAGCTTGCAGGAAGAGATTCCCGTGTTTCTCATTAGGCTGCTGAGAGTTTACTTATTATCTAAAATTGATTATTGAACTATCCAAAAAGTAAATTTTTGATCATGCTTTAGTGGTACAGAATAGCCTTGAATAAGGAAAACTGCAGAAAGTTAAAAGGTTGTAGGTGTTACTTGTGTATGAAAAACAAATGAACAAAATTACATCGATCCTATACAGAACCAAAGAACAGACTCATGCTTCGCTTTCTACATGTAAATGTGATCTGGGTTCTAATTTTGATTTATGGTATGGACAACTGACCTAATCAAATTCATCACAGGAGTGTGGAGTAAGGTCTTAAATACATTCATGCTTCCTACAGCCTCTTTAACTGCTGTTGACCTATAAGTAATGCTAAGGCTCTAACATTTAGCATCTGTTTGCTGATGATGTTCATCCTCATTTTGGACTACAGGAAAAAAATCAGGAACACATCTTTCTGTGCATGTTATTTATAATCTGTTGATTTAAAGACCTAATTATGATAGCTTATTTTCTAGAATAGATACAGATGAAATCCAGATATTCAGAAACCTAAATGAAAATATTCTTTTTTATTAATAACATAGAATCTTCATTCTTGCCAAATTTTGTCACTTAAAATGCTGAAGATACAAGATGTTTTCATTACTGATAATGGCAGCCCTACAGCTAGAGAGAGACTGTTGCTTGTGAAAGTGAATAAACCCTAACTTTTTTTTTTTTGTGGCATTCACTATTGCTGTTGCAATATTGAGTACCTGTAGAAATGCTGTTCTAGTAGAAGAAATAACTACTTTTAGATCAAAAAGGAAAAATACGAGTTTTCATTTACCGTGAAAAATTGGAAATAATTGTTTTTCTCAGAATGTGATAGCTGGTGTTTACAATATAAATGTAGACATCTTTCCCACTTTAGGTATGTTCTGATGAAACACTAGTCATATCATGTTGCTGTTAAAGTCCCTTGTATAGAGCAGAGGCATTCTTAGGTTGTGGGAGGGGGGAAGAAAAGTTTCTAAAGCTGTAGTTATTAATAGCAGTCATATTCAAAGGATGAAAAGTTCTAAGGATCCTACAGCCATCCCAACATGTACGTACTTCTTGTACACTGCATTGCATTATTTGTCAACCTTTTCTGAAAAACAATCAATCAGTCAGTGATATAGAAAGAAAACAAACTGAGATATTGGAGCATGTGAATGATTTGCCAAGAAATATATTCTCCATAAAACTATATATATTTCTTATACTTTTTCCTTCATAATTTTTATTATGGATGGGACTTTTCACTTTTTTCATGACACCTGTGTGCAGCTAATGAAAGTTTTGTCAGGGCAGCCTCCTCATACACTCTGGTTACCCTGAAGAGCAAGAATAACCAAACCTCTTTGATTCAACTCACTTC
>JAAGNO010005672.1:21214-32370 GCA_033439905.1 Ceryle rudis | reverse complement strand
CATATTGAAATATCAGATTAGAAGTAATATTTTCTCCTTCATAAAAAGGAAACTGATTTTTTCTTAAAACTAATTACAATTCTTCTAAAGTATGTTTTTGCTATTTCTACTGTATATTACTTCAATGGTAAACTGTAATCATAAATATAAAATATGAAATTATATTTTTCTCCACTAGATGTTCACAAAATTTTTCATGATACTTCTATTGAGCCTTTATTTGGAAACTGTTTTGCTGAGTTATTTATAATGTATGGAAAGGGAGAACATTTCTGTAGGCTTTCAGTAGAAAATAATAATATCACAAAAGAAGAACAATTCTTAGATTTTTACTTCTATTTTTCACCTCAAAATCACTGGAATGTTATCCTTTTTCAAATTCCATAACTCCTTTTTAAAATAATCATCATGTGTTCAGGAGACACATGCAGTAAAATTAGGAACAGTTGAAATAACTGAGCTGGTTTATCTTAATTTCTGAATTTTTTTTGAACATGAAGTACCTGCTACTGTGTGGGAATAACTAAGTGTATGGGAATCTTTGACTTCAGAGCCTATCGTATGACCTGCTATTTGTGTATTTCTGGATGTTGGGAAACAGTGGTAGTTCTGCCAAGCTGAGGCCTGTTGACATTACTTACCTGTAATGGGCAATCCAGGTTGAGGTGTTACATGTTAGTTTTCACTAAAGTGTGTAATGAACAACCAAGAGCAAAGCTTATATTTACAATGAATCTTTAAGAACAGAAGTTATTTTTACCACAACTTTGCTACCCATGCCGTGAACTATTGAATAGCCGAACACCAGTCAAGTGCAGTATATAGTCTTCTCCTGTTTCACTCCTCATGAGGAGTGAAGAACAACTTCAATCAGCAGCACAGAGCTGTGCAAGATAACTGTCCTACATTGATCTGCTGTAATTCTTTGCACTTGTGAATCAATTTAACTTGCACAAGTGAACTGAGAGCTGGATGAACAAGTTGAGCGAAGTATTGCCTCTCTATAAACTTCTTCCTGTTATACTTTAATTGTTATGCTAGAGTAAAACTTGGATGTTTTCTTAAGGCTTTGCTTATAAATTTTATGTTCTGTTTAAAGTTGCTTAGGTAGGAGAGCCGTGTTAAATGCATAAGTGGTTTTATTTGCGTGGTTCTCTTATGCTTGTGTGTAACCTGTGCAGGCTTTATGAAAAATACCTTTGTTATGTAATAATTACTTTCTTCAAAGGTCACTACTTAAGTTTGTAGGTTAGTATTGTTAATGGGTGATGTCAAATTAATACCATTAAATTGAAAAGCTATAGAAGCAAAGCTTTGCTATGATTCTTTGATACATGCTAGAACTTAGAAAAAAAGGGGAGGAAAAAATCCTTCTTTTGAATTTCTAATTTTAGAGAGAGCTTCTAGAAAATAATTGCATTAACTGTGTCTTCTTTCTAGTCTGTGTATCAAAGAAGCAGAACTGCACCATGGTTTTCTGCACTGACAAGTCTGTTCATGAGGCTTGGTGGTGTCTCAGTTTTGGTGGTTGTGGTTTACTGACTTATTCCTTCTGTAACTAATCGTATCTTCACAGGTTTGCTTTTCTACTAATGTAAGTTTGGGCTTTGCTGCTGCAGAGATGAGATTTAAAAGTATATGACTTTTTTGCCCCTATCTTCTCCTCCTTCATGTCTCAAAGGTACCTTCTACCATCAACTTGTCTTCCATTTATTTTCATTATCTAAGGGAGCAGGTCTGGGGTTGAGATACAGTAAAGGATGATTTTCTCTCCTTATATTTTCAAATGTGTTGTGATGTTTATTGCTTCACTTGTATGAAATTGTGTGGAAATATGAAATAATAGTAATATTAAAAATTAGTTTCATCAACAAAGAACTGGCATATTTATGTGGTTTTGAGAATACTTGAGAAAGCTCAATCTCAAAAGGTCACAGTTTTACTGCTTCATACACCTCTCTATTTTCCAATTTAGTTAATAGGAATGTTCCTATTTAATGCTGTTTGTGCTTGAGGTGTTTTATTGCTTTTGGCCTCAACAGTAATGCGATTTAAATTCTTATATCTGCTAAGGAAATTGCATCAATATAGTAAATATTGTTAACTTCTATGTCATGAAAAAGACTTGCTCTAACTTTCTCCTCTGAGACAAATTAAATAATCTTCTTCGTTGGCTCAGTAATCCTGAAAAGGATCAGGTCTCTTCCTTTGTGACCCCAAAGGAATGTGTCTTGATATTTAAAAAAAATCAAAATTTGGCTTTCATATTCTGTTTATGCTTCTCTGTGGATTTTGGAAGAAGCAGGGTGGGCGTGTTGCCACACTTCAAATGTATTCAAAGTGAAGGGAGCCTATCCCACACTAGTCAGGGTTGCAACAGTCCAGCCGACAGCTAACTCCATGTATCAAAACGTATGTTCTTGATTATTGATGCTGCCTCCAGCCTTTATCATATTTTTTCAGTATAATTTTCTTACAAATATAATGATCACAGGCTCATTCTTTTGATGAACATATGAAAGTGCTTAGTATGAGCCTACAAAGAATTGCTTACATACCTGGAGTCTTCTAGGAAGACGGTTCTGCTCCCTATGTGAAGGTCACGTGCTAGCAAGCTTGCATGTTGGCAACACCTGTTTTGTAATCACCACAGTGGTGGGCCTAACGTCAGGGTCAATGGTCAGCTGAGTCTGAAAAGGAAGAATATGTATGCAACTAAAATTTTTAAATTAGCTTGTTATTCAACTTTTTTTTTTTTTTCATTTTTCCACTCAATATTTAAAAATGCTTATCAAATTCAGCACCATAGGTGTGTTCTATGACAGTACTTTCCATAGCAGATCTCTAGCGTCATGAAGAGTTGAAAGCCACAAATGTAATTAGTATTAGAAGGTTTTGGTTTCATTAGTTTTTTAAAATATAATTCTCATATTGAAGTTGACGATATATTTAATCAAAGACATATAACCTGACATCTGCATAGTTTGGTCTATCCAATTTCACATAATACCTTCCCAAATTTACAGTATAATATTTTTAATTACATTTAAAAGCATTTTTAACAATGGTATAAAAATCAGGATTTCTCAAAACATTGGTGATTGCTACAGAATGTTAGAGAATAGAACCTGAGTTTTGTTTATAGCTTTAATATTTGTCTATTATGCATAATTCTTTTTTGTGCCTTATTTTCCTGAAGGCTATGGTTTTCCTTCACAAAAAAAAAGTAGGTAATGACACTGGTTTAGGGGTTTTTTCCACTTTTTTTTTTTTTTTTTAATTAATGTCCATCAGGAAAAAACTGAAAAAGAGACTTTAAGGATGTGGAAGAAATCCCTGAAGAAGAATTCAACATATACTTAGTCATACTGTTGGAAGTGTAGCTTACTTCACATAGTGTACTGACACTTTTATTTTTCAAAGAAAAAAAGAGGGAAAAAAAATTCTGATTTTTAAAATCTCTATCATAGATCTTCACTTACAAATGTATTTTCAGTTGTGATCTAAGTTACTTAATTTCCTCTCAGGTAAAATGACTATGCATCATTATCTTTAGAAACAGAATTTTCTTCAGCGTGGGCAAGGGAACAGGCTTCTTGGATACATTCAGGGATTGAAGTAAGAATCGTGGAAAGTAAGTTCTGTAACTTCTAAATGGGTTGAAATGTGATTAGTTACAAAGGAAAAGCATGCCATCTAAGTTCTGATGTGTACATGACTTGATTTTAAAAATGTAAATTGATTTCCTATGGTAGGGATAATGGGATATATTCAGAGAGTATTCTAGTGGGAGTTGAGATATGTACAGTTGCTAAATAAACCACGGAAGATACATAAAGTAGCTGTTGTCTTACTATTTTATTGTTTGGAGATGGGTTTTATTGGGGTTTTGTTGGTTTTAATTTGATACAGACCCAGGGTTTGGTTTTGTTGTGGTGGTCGGTTTGTTTGCTTGTTTTGCTTTGGTTGGTTGGTTTTTTGCTTTAGTTTGGAATTGTTTTGGTTGTGTGTTTGGTTGGTTTTGCTTTGAGTTTTGTTTTTTGTTTGTTGGTTTGTGTTTTGTTTTGTTTTGTTTTTCTTTGATTGGGGGCTTTGTTTTGGTTTTTTGTGGCCTCTGATGTCAGTCTTGGGACAGTGGTGTCCTACTTTGTCTCATACGAGTTATGTTTCAGTTTTATGTTAAGCTTATATTCTTTAAAGAAAGATTTCTTACCTCCTACTAATTTAATACTGCAACTCTAAATTTTAATGTAAAGATATTTAATTTTCCAGAAATTATACTTTAAAAATCCATGGGGTTTTTTGTTTTTTCCCTCACCATGTTCTTTTTATATTTCTGATAATCTAAAATACTACAATTTTTTGTAGTAATGTTCAACGGCCTTTGGCTAATTACTGAGTCAATTATGAAAATACATGTATTGGCTAGATGATATACAGGCATGCAGAGGGAAAAAGTAGCCTTCTTATAATTTATTTAAAACTCAGGAGGTATAGTAAGATCAAGAATCCATCCGACCTGGAAAAGACTAGTACATGAGTTAAATCAATTATTGTAATCACAGCAGTTAAAGATTATACGTAATACCTTGGGGGACTGGGGTCACAGTCTTCAGTTTAGAAAGGAAAGGAGAAATAAAACCTGCATAAAGCAATACTTAGTGAAGAACAGTGTGGCAGAAACTTTATTTTGGTTAAATGTCTTGTACTTAAAAGAAAAATGTGGTTTAAGTTTTGATAAAGCCTGACCAATAAGAATCTTTTTCAAGTTACTGTGGAGTGGCCTTAATGCTGTAAATAATCCCGTTGGCCAAGTCCCAGTACTGTGCAGATGAGAAAAGGATGCAGGAAATTCTCTTGTTTACACATGTGTCTGTAACACTGAGGAGCAAGAGGAGCCCAGCAAACCCAGAGGGTAAGGGGTCTTAAGTGTGTGGGTTTACTGCTTAATTTTTATATTTCTCCTGAGGGACAAAGTATGGGTTACGATCATGCTGATGGCAAGGAGGAAAGCAATCTGAAATACCCAGCAAAAGCATTGAAGATCAGAAAACAGATAGTATTTGAAGTATCTGGCTAAGTTAGGTCTAGCTAGATTCTTCTCTTTTGTCCTTTTCACTACTATTGAGTGGTATTAATTCTAACACTTCATTAAACACAGTTTGTTTTTCAAGTGTAGTAGGAGGCAGGTAAGTTTTCAAAATATTCAAAGTGGCCGTTTGTTACATGGTTATTTTGTTTGTTTGTTTGTTTTGGGGGTGTTGTTTGTTTGTTTTTAGAAATTAGTATAAATGGAGAAAGTTCAAGGATTATACTGTTTCAATACTGAAAATAATTTTTTAAAACACTGTGAAATACATCTGCAATAGGATAAACTGGTAAAGCTTTGGCAACTTTTAATACTTATTGGTATTATGAATATCAGCGTCATAAGAATATAGTTATGAGTTTGCAGCACTTCGTATTGCAGGGTTTGGGGTTTTTTTGTTGTTATAAAGCGGTGTTTTCACAGTGTTTCTATTTTCATAAATCTAGTAATGTGTTGTATAACCCTAAGTTTCTTCAGAAAATATCTGATGATAGGAAAAGAAAGAAGTGTGTGTTCTTATCTATGTGATACAATTCTAAAGCAGTGAAATGTAATTTATTGATACTAGGATATGTTGATGTTGGACAAAGGTATGTAGTTTGTCATTATTCGAAAGGCATATAACCCAGATGGTATGTGACTGTATGGATGATTGATTGCCAATGAGAATCTAGGGTCAGATTTCAAAATTAATGTTGATGATTTTAATAAGTAGATATAACAAACAGTACTAACAGGCCACCTACTGACTATGCAGATAGTTGCATTTTGTCTGTCTTAGTTCTCACTGATTCTTACAACCATTGTTTAATGCTGACTCTGCTATAAATAATCAATTGCTAGAAACCTAGATTTTGAATGAGATAAACTTTGTTAGAAAACTTACCTTTTTTTTTTTAATTACTGATTGCAATCCTTTGCAGAATACAATTGAAGATAAAAGGATTTTCTGTAATATATTAGGTATCATGAATAGAATTAGTCATAACACTCGTGAAACCTCCCAGAGAATTCTATGAAGATGGTGAAGGATGTGAAATGGTGAAGGATGTGAAATAAGATGTCTGTTATTTTTAGGTATTTGCAGGTAGCCAGTTTTTAATTAAGGCTACATTAAATATAAAGTATTGATGGTAACTTCATGTGGATCTGAGAAATAAATCACTAGAAAATTAATACTCTAAAGCAGCTGGTAACGGACAGAATTAAATCACTGTCATTGACTTCGGTGCCAAGAGCAGCAGATCTTGAATCATTAAAGTGTACAAGTTTGATTTTCTACTAGTTGACTCTTCTGTGGGTTGAACAGACTGGCAAATATTACCCACACTAATAATTCTATATTAATAATCACTATTCTGTTAGACTCTGCTAAATTTAACAAACAGAAAAATAAATTTTTTGTGTTCCAAATAGCTTCTCATAAAGCAATGTGTTTGCTACTACTTATATTAAACAATTTTTATTTTATCCTTTTCTTCTCAAATAGAATTTGCAAGAACATACAGACATTTAAGGCAGTATTCTATCAGATAAAACTACTAGTGCAAATTTTAATTCAACTACCTGTATTTTCATAGCCTATAAAATACTCTTACAATGTGGTATATATTATTTTTACGTAAAAACTGCTCTTTCCTTCTTTTCCTTTTTTTTTTCCCCCATATCAAATAGTTGTAACAATTGCTAATAAATGAAGACAGGACAATAGTACAGTTGAATGAAGTATAATGAGAATTTTAAGGGAAAAAGAATTCTAATATTGTCATTCAGGCTACATTAATTGCATCTGTAAACAGGCATATGTAGCACGTCCGCTGAAGTGTATTGCACAGCTTTTCATTGTTAGGTTTGATTTTGCCCACTTCAACTGCAGACAACTCACTGAATACTCCAGCATTAAGAAAAGGAATACAGGACACCAAGGTGCCTGCAAGCTTTCTGGGTTGCTTAGTAGATGTGTGCTGCTGACCATCACTAAGAGTTTCATCAAAATAAAAGGGGAAAAAACCAAAAAGCACATGCATGAACTTTGCTGTTCCAAGGACCTCTGTGCAATGCAAGGTGCTTCAGAGAGAGATGAGACTTGACTCTCTAGAGAAGGTAGGAAGCGGTTCATCCTATGCCAGTAAATCATTTATATACACATGAAAGGTGCTGTTAGTAATGTTGTTACTGTTACTTCAATTAAGAAGACTGTGGGTCTGGTTATGGTGCACTGGGAACTTCATAAATGTGATCCATCTTATAAGCAGTTGCCAGTGTGTCTAAAGGCAATTACCTTTGTAAGATGAAGGTACTCCTAGCAAAGGTCAGATCAGGGTCAGGTTCAAGGTCAGGCTGGACTCTGAACAACCTGTTCTAGTTGCAGGTGTCCCTGCTCACTGCAGGGTGGGGTTGGATTTGATGACCTTTAAAGGGTGGAGTTGGAGTCATCACAGGATGCTATCTTAAAACATCAAATACTGCACAGGAATCTTTGAACCGTTGAAAGATGTAAGGTAGTGTTAAAATACTACACTGGTGAAGAACAATTAGGGATAAGTACATATAAATGTCCAAGAAGTAGCCATTTATTTCAAAAATATTCTCTAAAGACTTAATTATAGAAGAAATTGCTTCTAAAACTGATAAAACTGAGCTCATCTCTGCACAATAGCAGTGTTAACTCTGGTACAACTCTAACAAAGTTGTTGAACAAGCCAGAAGGATAAGCTCTGACAAATATTCATGAGCATTCTTACTTGTCTGCTTATGTGGGTGGGAAAATCACTTGTTTCCAGATTGACTCTGAGTACAGTTTTGAAGAAAGTTTGTTGGGTTTTTTTTCTGTGTGTGTGTGTCCTAATAAGCATTGGAATGTTTTATGTCTTGGTCTGAAGCAATGCATCAGATGGCTGTGGTTAATCTTCCCTACTCCTGTGTTATGAAATTATTTTTGAAAATAGGTCATGTTTCAAACAGAAAAAGATAATAAATTATTTCAACCATGACAAGACAATTCTTAATCTTTCATATCATAAAGCACATGACTGAAAGATATTGTCATGATTTTTTTTTTAAATGAAGAAATACTCATAATACAACCAGGGATTAAAACCTTTTTCAGGGATATACCTTTACATCTTCACATACGGAAAAACATCAACAAAAAAAGCCCTCAGTGTTGTTGCATTAGTAAGCAAAACAAGCCTGTACATGAAACTGAAGCTGTCCAGTTTAAAGTCACTTTCCAAGGAATAACATACAAAAAGGAATGTGGCATAAACTATAGAAAATAAACTTGTGAGGATTTTTGTTTAAATAATGAAGCTTCTCTATATATAATTTAAGTGATTACTGCAGTTTGGATGGACAGGTTTTAGCATTGTCTTTGACCTGATTCTTGTTCAGAGAAGTGCTTTTCAGAATAGTTGAAGTCTGTCTTTAGTTGCCTTTTTCCACTTCCTTGTAAGTGAAAGGAGCCCAGCTGACCTTATCTAGAGCCCAATCTGAAAAGTGTGGAAAAACCCGCAGATCTTTGAAGTATTCAGTGCCATGTGGGAGTAGCTGAGCATCTTAAATTTTGGCTGTACACAGAGGTCTTTCAGAGGCTATCACAAAGAGATTAATTTGGCTTTTAAAAAATAAATAAATAAATAAAACGTTGTGTAGCAGCATGTTAATGTTAGCCATGGCTGGAAAAGAAACCTAACCTTTGAGTACCTGACATGCTACAATGGTCTTGGTGTACTGCGAGCTTATTTAAATGTTACTTGCAAATAGTTGTGTTTCAGTTTTTTAAAACTGATTAACAAACACCCTGGATGAAAACAAACAGCTGAATGACGTGTTTGTGGCTTTCTATTCTTCACTGACTTTAACTTGCATCTAGCTTTAATGCTTGCAAGTTTTTAAAGACTTCTAAAACCAACTCTGAATGACATGGTCGAAGGCAGACCTAACCCTGTGGATGATGTGTATCTTGGATATCATTCTAATACATTTCTGGAGTCTGAACTTTCTGGAAAGTTCAGAGCAAATCCATGGAAGGTATTGTTCTGTGTCATGTCAAAGGGCTGTCTGTCATTATAAGCAAGATAAAGCATTTGTGTACTGGCTGAGCTGCATATCCTGTTACAACACACGCACAGCTCTGGTTGTGTGGAGACTTTTGAGGTGCTGTGTTGTTGACTGATAACTGGTTCTGTCTGAGCTGAGCAGTGTCAGAAGCTACCTGCTTAGCTTACTTGTCTCTGATCAAAGGGGCTATGCCACTTTTAGCACTGCTGTTCATTACAGTGTGGGATAAAAAGAAGTCGAGCACATTAAACACTCACTGAAACTAACTTGCTCTGCTTTCTGTGGGAAGAGATTCGTGCACTTGGTTATTTTTTTTGCCTCAGCTGTGGAACTGCTGGAAAAAATAATTGGAAACAATTTTAATATGATTAAGAGCAAATCTAACTGAATTATGAATTACCATTGCCTTAGTTTAAATACACTCTGAGTTAGGTATGAACTGAAGTAGTTATTCAGATTTTTACTCAGCCTGTCTTTCCCAACAATCATACAGAGCATCATTCAGACAATAACAGTAATCCCTGGCAGACAACCAGTCTTCAGAAGGAATCAATGGGACTGGATTAGAATGCGAGTTGGTTATTTGCTTAGTCCAGAAGTTTACACTAGGCTTTGTAAATTTGTTTCTAAGTTCGTTACCCTGAAAAGATGTAAAACTGTTGGTTTATACTTATCCTCATTACCAAAAATGCTGATTTTTGCCTCTTTTTTTTGTTGCTTGTACCCTAAGGAAAAGTGATAGGCAGCCTCAAAGGGGAGCTAGTTGAGTGAACTCTTGTGTCACAAAACCTACGGCTAACTAGTTAAATTAGGTTAAGCTTGTCATGTCTTCTGCTTAATACTCTAGTTCTCTTTGAGATTGTCTGGGGAAGTTCTTTGTTTCACGCAGGCTCCCCTCCCCCCCCTGCATGAACTGATTATACAATTTACTTTTTCAAGAGTAGTGGCTGAGAAATTAGTATCAGTTCTACAGACTCAAATGTATAAAAATTAAGGTTGAAATATTATGAAGATTTGTAATCAAACAAAACATTCTTGGGGAAATGAAGTTACTGTAAATTATATTTGAAGAAGTATTTCAGACCTTCTTTTGGCCTTATGGTTAGTAAATGACAACATCTGTACATACAAATATTTATGTTACCCATTTTTAACCCTAAGGATTTGAATACAGCTTCAAAGAAATGGGAAGAATCATCAGCTTGTCTATGTAATAGATCTTGGAAGATATTGAAATGATATGTAATGACTTGTATTAACCGGTAGGCCTAAATCACAAGAACTATATGCTACTGATTCTTATCTTGAAGAAGTAGTATCCAAACTGCTTAGACTTTATTGAAAGTAACAGCCAAAGCAGGAAGAAAAGAGTAGAATTTGTTTAGTCTTTAAATTCATTCTAATCTATGACTACCTTCCAGGATGTCTTTTTATTGTACACATGTTATGGTTTAGGGTCAGGGTGGCCCCTTAGACCTATAACAGATGCTCTCTGTTAACCACCCTCCCTCCCCACAGGGGAAGAGAAAGGGAGTAAGGGGGAGAGACTTAGTGATTAGAAAAGGGAACTAGAACAGCTTTCATGAAAATAATAATAAATGGAATATATAAAAAACAAGTATCAGACCCAACCCTCCCACAATGGTAATTACATCACTGTCACTGCTGATGCTGTGGACGAGGCACTGGGAGAGTCCCAGGCTGGGCCAGCAGCAGATGGGAGCTGTGTTCAGGAGCTGGATTCTGGTACCGGATTCAGGAACACACTGATTGGGATCAAGGGCAGAATGGACAGAGTCCTCCTTGGATGCTTCGGTGAAGAAACTGAAAGAGGACCTGAGCCAAATCGGCCAAGGGGGCAAAAAGAGGGACAAGACCCTCGTGATCCCTCAGTTTTATGCTGAGTATGATGTATATGGGATGGAATACCTTGTTGGTCAGTTTGGGGTCACCTGCCCTGTCCACTCCTCCCTGCAGGTGCGGCCTTTCACTTTCCTGCACCCCC
>JAAGNO010005672.1:0-16649 GCA_033439905.1 Ceryle rudis | reverse complement strand
TTTTGCTTGGTTGGTTGGGTTTGGTTTTTTTTTTTGTTTTTTTTTTTTTTTTATATAAAATACTTGATTTTTAATCCTGTCCTTTAGGAAGTGTGAAAATTAAGGAACTTTGAAATAAATTAATTTATGTTTGACTTTGTTCCTTATACTTCAAAAGTTAAGGCTGAGGATAGGTGACTGAATGAAGATGAGGTTGCATAGTTTTTATCTTATGTGTCAGGACGTAACGGGGGGGGTGGGGGGGGAAATGATGCCATAACTCCTAAGAGGAAATAAATAATTTGCATTGCTTGTCTCTTCAGGACATCCTTTGGCTGATTTTTAGTTGTGACACATGTAAGGAATATAATGTTTGGAAACAATATAAACAACTTTAAAATATACCATATGATTTAATATTGTTACATTTTATAACTGTAGTAAAATTAAACAGAATTATCTTTGGCTGTGTATTGAAGTCTTGAAATCACCATCCTTTAATTTTCAGTTCTAAAATACCAATTTTTGCAACTTGCAAACAGAGACCATGATCAGACACAGACATGGAAATATGATAATCTGCATATGTTGTCATGATCTGTTTGGATCTTTCAAATTTATAGCACAATGTACTCTGTAATTAAACTTTAATTTATGAGCTCATTAAAAAAGCACAACCAAAAATCCCTCCCTCCAAAAAAAACCCACCAAAATATGCAAAGGCATAAAACAATGGCTGAATCATCTTTGTACAAACTAGTCCAACACAGGAATTCACTAATTCATGAATACATGAACTCTCTTACAAGTTCTCTTATTTGTAACTTGTCTGTGAGCAAGTTAATTATTGAACTGTTGGTGAGAGTGTACATTCTTCTTCCTTCATCAGTGTGGGGGTCCCCTCTATCACACTGACAAGTAAAAAAGCCTCAGCACTCCAGCTGAAGTTAGGTCAGCTTCAAAATATTAGGGTTAAGCTGAGCTATTCATACTTTCCAGCTTGGAAGTTTGGATCTATAACATTTCTGTGAGTTATGATTTTGAAGAAGGTACCAGGCAGTTACCTTGCAAAGATGCAGGAGATGATGGATGCAGGTGATATCACCCCTTACTTCTTCCTGTCCACTGTGTTCTATGTACATGTTATCCTCGTTTTGACCTAATGGCACTGCTCCCAGCATACCTCAAGCTGTAGCATGAGCTGTGCATTCATTATTATCATAAGTGTAATAAACCTAAGCATTTTCCAGGTTGTTTGGTTACCCCAGTTTCAGTTTCTCCTAATACTGACAATTTATTTGCTAGAGTTTCAGTATCAAACTAATTCAACTCTTATACTAATTTTACCCAACATAGTTTGAATAATATCTCTTTTAGTTCTATGTCCTATTAATCTATGACTTTGTAGCCACCAGTCATAGAGATAGTCGCTATTATCAGTACAAGTTTTGTTCCATGCAGGAGTGTATATATTGGTTAAGTACAAATGTACATTAATTGTCATTAATTTTGGAGCCATACTCACAGACTGTTGTCCATCATGCAATTGCATTAAGTGAAGGATACATTTATTAAGTTGTCTGGATTGGTTTTTAAGATACACAGTCAAGAACAAAGGGTATCTTATTTTGTCCATTTACAGTGATTTGCCCAATGACTATTAGAATTAATAAAAAAATTGCCATTTATTATTTTCTCATTGTGCACAGTTGGTACAATTATTGTGGGCTACTAGTGTATGATTAGTTGCCTTACATGTCTGTAGTTCCCATTTCACTCCATTGTCACAACCATGTCCAGCTTCACATCCAGTATCACTATGTATGGTTAAATTCAGGTTAGATTTTAGGGTTACTGTAGCATTTTCACCTACTGTTGATACTTATCCTTGTGGTGATACAGATAAATAGTTTTAAAGGTGGGTCATGACTGATCTGCAATACCTGAGTTGTTCCAAGGGCAATGTGAGAAGGCAGAATCTGTCGCGGACAAGTTTTGGGTATATGTTCCAGTGTTATGTTATCAGTGTTGCCATGGTGATGTATTAAGGACACATTTTCTGCAAGAGAAGGCACTCAGGTCTTGGACACAATCCAAACATTAGTTAACTCATTCTCTTTAGTGTATACAACATCCCATACTCCTTTTACATATAAAAGGAGAGTCACCCAGACAACCCCTGGGTTGGATATTTAGCTGCAATCTCATTCTATGGATGTAGGAGGGCTTTAGCTCTGCTTTAACAGGAGCTTGGGCAGCTACTGATAGGAATCCCTTATCTATGGTACTTGCCATGGGGGTTTGTTACTTGTGCATCCAACTTGGAAGTTCTTACAGGTAGGATCCCCACTTAAAGTATTAATAGATTCACTGCTGTGTTGCTGTCAGTTTAATAGTCTATTCCATTGGTCTATTACCCCATTAATTTGAAATTCGTATAGTAGGTGGAAAATCCATTGTACAACATTTGAACCACAGCACCATACTACTTTATTTTTAATATAATGCCCATTGTATTATTTCTTTGGGTAAGGCAAAAATAGCAAACCACTGTCTTAAAGCAGCAACAGCTGTGAGACAAGTAGTAGCTTAGGCAGGGTGCACATTCCCTATACCACTATTTCTACACCTGTAAGGATGTCCTTCTACCCTCCAGATGTTTCTTCTAGGGGAAAATATGATCTACATGAACACTTTTCCAGTTAGATTACCTTCCCTGAAGCTGGAAAAAATGTTGGTGATGTGTCGTGCCATTGTTTCACAAAAATGGCATGAATCTACATTTTGCTTTGCCAGAGCTTTTGCCACTTGGCATCGTCTCCTCGAGGCCTGTTGAAATAAGTCATAAGTCCCCATGTATCTAAGCCATTTCTGTAACCAGGTATTTGTTCTACCTCAGAGCTTTGTGCTACATTTATTCTACCCAAATGATCAGCCACCTAACTCTGTCTTGCCTCGGGATTTTGGGGGTTTTGTTGATTAGATACATGTTCTGTGGATATGTTCTTAGACTGAACTGTATCATAAATCACTTTCTAGAATGGTGGTTTTCCCCCATACATTTCTACTGTTTATTTGCAAATGTCTTTTCACTCAATTCTCTAGCCACTGAATGGAAACAATAGGGGTAATGGCTTAGTAGTTAAAATCAGTTTTACAACAGGAATAGGCACACATGACTTGGTCTCCTTTACTTGAGTTGATGGCTCAGTAGTTAGAAGTCCTTTGTAAACAGAGTTTTATATTCCTATAATGAGCCCATTACCCCTGCCCATCTTCTCTAAGCCTTCTTCCTTTGTAGAGGTTTGTTGATTGAAGGGGCAGCTGCAGCATGTCCTAGAAAGTTCTGACTTTCCAGTACCACTTTACAAAAGCACCTGTACTTTTATAGTAGTTCATTTTGTCCTATTACATTTGTAGATTAGATGAAGAAAATTAAGCAGCTTAATCTGAAGTACGTTTGCTGTAAAGACACAGAATCTCTTTAAAAAAAAAAAAGTTTGGCTGATGTCTTCATAATTAATTGGCATGTAACTAAGGATTAAGTCATGCAATTAGTAAAAGGGTGTTGCAACATTATCCTCAAGATGCTGACCTAGCTTCTGAACTCACTGAAAAACCTGAGTTGAGTCAGTAGGTATTGACATGGGGGAATTGTAATAATTCTTTTATTTCATGGTGATTTTGTGAACTGTGCCACCAAGGGTTAATACACGTCTCTGCCCATAGCAATAATAGCCTCCAATACTATATCAGGACCTCACCTTTTTCTTACTCTTGTTTATGATCATCAGTTAAATACGCAAAGGTTGCAAATTAATGAAATATTGTTTAGACCTGTATTCCATGTGGTGTTTGCCAAACGTCTGCACCTTTTTATTTTTCTCTGAGAACTATCAACTCGCTTTCTCTTTCTCTCATACTGTCTCTAGCCCACTCACATGATACTATGAATGTTGCTTCCTATATTATATGCCTATTTTATATATATATTTTATATAAATATGCTTATTTTAGATTTAGTGAAGAAAAAAATACTCTATAAGGGATTCTGTGTTTCTTCTTGTCCCTGAATTAAGAGTGGAACTATCAGAAGGTTTAATTGGACAGAAAATCCCCGTTTTAATCCAATTCACTAACTTTATCTTTCCATCCAATTATGCCTTATTAAATAATTATACTAATTTCTTATTTCTACAAGTTTTAAGATTTGTAAATTGTAACACTCCAAGTTCTGCCTTCTTTCAGTGAATAGGCAAAGCTGCTAGCAAAATCTGTTAAAAAAACTCTACTGATTATGAAGAGTAATGAATGTCTCTGTGGACATCTACTAGTCTGAGAGAGAAACATAAAATGTAGGAAAAATATCGTTGTACTATTTGAAAACCCAAAAAAGTTCAACTACTGCATTATATATTTAAAGTTTACTATGGTATTGTTTTGTGTTGTTGTTGTTGTTTTTAGGAAACAAAGGCATTACCACAAATCCAAAGTTAAATTAACAATTTATTGTGAGAGTTTAACACTTAGTTCTTTTTGCTCTTCTGGGCCTCATCAAAATCATACATGGCAATATCTTTATATTTTGGATAAGGTTTATTCAAAAGAAATTTCTGGAAGTAGGTCAAGCAACAAGAAGAAGACTCAAACTTGATCAAGCTTTGGCAACAGCTGGGCTACATCTGTGTAGTGCTGTTGTGGGGGTTTGTGGTGCTACACCAGACAGGGATAATGAAGGGAATTGGGAGTCCTTTACCATCCTTTTCCTTCTCTCATGTCCATGCTTGACTACAACAGCTCTCCAGAAGCTTCTAAAAAATGGCAAATAAATGTCCTGGAAAGCATGGACAAGTTGAAAACAGCTGGGAAACTGGAACCAAAACCTGCCAAATGTTCTATTCAGCTGAAATGAAACATGACGGAATCATAATGCGAAGACTATCTAGTATTTTGTTTGCTGCATTGGCCTTCACCATTTCAAATACAAGTGTTAACACTAATTGCTGTAACTTACAAATATGGGTTTTTTTTCAGATAGAATTTGAAATAGAAGAGCAATTATTTTACTTTGAATAACTTAGTCTATTGATACAGAAGATTTTTTAGGATTTGTCTTTGTTTTGTTTTGTGGGGTTTGTTTGATTGTTTGGGTTTTGGTTTGGTGTTTCTTTTTTTTTTAGTTTGTGGATGTTTGTTTGTTTTGTTTAACATTGTTTTTGGTTTGGTTTTTTCTTTTGTTGTTGTTGTTTCTTTCTGGTTTTTAGTTAGCCAAGAGGAAAAAACAAGGAGGTATAAATAGCTGTTCTCTACAGATTGTCCACATCAACATTTTCTCAGTGCTAGTGTGGGAAAGCAATTTCTGAGATGTTGGTTTTCCTCTGGGCCAAATGAGTAATATGTAATAAATAATGGAAAGGAATGCAACAAGATTTACTAGCAGTCATATCGTCATGAGGTAGGTTATACAGTACTGTAGGATAGTGCTACCTTTTCAAGAATGATATAAGAATATACTTCCTGGACAGCTTCTGGAATGTAGACAGCAACATAAACCCCCCTGTGAAAATACTTGATTTTTGTCTTGAAACAAAGAAAATGGAAAGGTCATGGTTTTGTTGTTTGGTTGTGGGGGGTTATTTATTTATTTATTTATTCTTATTTCTTAGATATGAAAATTATATGGTAAGTTTTGCCTAGGATGAAGTTTCTCAGTTTGTGAAAGAAGGCAGCTGAATCTGTGATTGTAGTTACAGATGAATACTTTCCTCCTGCTGGATATTTAAAACATATAGTAATTCACTTTAATTTTGTCTCGAAGGAAGGAAGTTTTTGTCTGGTTTCTCTAGATTCAAAAATTTTTGAGAGTGCTATCATTATTTAATGGCACTTCCTTTGCTAGCAAATCCTTGTCAAGTAATCCTTGTCTGCTTATGCTGTACACAAAGTATTACATAAAAGATATTTTAATAACTATTTCTTGCTGATGAAGCACATTTCTAAAACATCAACAACATTACTAAGATTATCTCATTATAGTAGTAAAATAAGCCTCTGTTTGGGGTTATTCATGCAATTTAATTGACAGAAGCTAAATTACTGTGTCTTTCTCTTTTTTAGGAGAGAAATTAGATGATGAATCAAGACATGAATTTAGGCTCCATTCAGAAACTAATGGAAGAGATGCAGGTTTTTGGGACTCAGTCGAGACAATCTTATAAATTAGCTGAAGGTTGCGAATCCGGTGGTCACCTGTGTAATTCAAATCTGCCATCTCAAAGTTTCTACCCATATTCATCTCATTATGCATATATGCATACAAATTACAGTAGTGATTGGGAAATTTTTGAAGCAGCAAAAATTCGGGAGCTGGAAGAAGTCAAAGCCAGAGCTGCTCAAATGGAGAAGACAATGCGCTGGTGGTCAGATTGTACTGCTAACTGGAGGGAGAAATGGAGCAAAGTTAGAGGAGAAAGAAATAAAGCTCGAGAGGAAGCAAGACAATTGAGAATCAAATTAGACAGCATTGTAAAAGAACTGAGCATGCTTAAAAAAATAAATCAAGATTTAGTAAATGAGAAGGAAAGCTTGGAAAATGTAACTGCTTGGAAAAGAGAATTCAGTTGCTCAGAAATATCTTACATTAAAAAAGACCTAAACCAGTTAACATTTCTGGAACGAGAACCTGGGAAAGAACTGAGCAAAACCAACAAGATTCTTCAGGCAGAAGACACAAAGAAGGTAAAGAATGGGGAAATTTTTTAGTTCATGAAGAAGTGGGAGATTATGGATGCGTATCTAGAAACAGGTTTTTCAAAGATTTTGACCAAAATATTATATGATCCATTTTTCACCCATCTAATATTCCTAATACAGAGAAACATGGAAAACAATTCATGGTCTTTAACTTTGGCTAAACATTTAAGTAACAGAAGCAGAGTGTTATACTCAATAATTTAAGAGTACTGTTCTAACTCATGTTTTAAGGTAACAGATTATTTCTGTTATCAGAATTCTTCATGTTTTCTGATTTATTGTTTCTGTGTGTTTTTAGTTCGGTTTGTTTTTTTACTTCAAAAAAGCAATGTAGGTTCTGAGCTTCTAAAATAATTCTTCCTTAATGCAATTTCTAAAATGCGGGAAGAAGTGAGGCAACATCTTCTGCAAAGTCATAAGATTTTTTTGTTTAGTAAGGAGAGCAATTAGGTTGTTACGCAGAATTAAAACAATCAAATACGAGCAATCCAGCTCCTAGCTCTCTAGAGAAGAACCAGTTATATTCATCAAAATGGAACTACTTCTTCATGTTTTGCCAGTTTTCATGCTGTGTCTTGGCGTGCGTTATATAGTCTTCATAGATACTGCCATGTAAGAACTAGACTTGTTATTTGTCTGATAGATAGCAGCCATTGTAGATGTAGGATATTTTTTCCTACATTGTAGGATGTAGGAAAATTTTTACTTCAGTTCAGTGGAAATTGTCAGGATTTTAGGCCTGAATGTATTGAGTTTAGAATTTTCATTCACTTGGTACTGCACATATATTACACTATATTCCTATGAATACTGAAAAAACCCCACCATAGCGTTAGTACTGAGAATAAATCTGGCCAATAAATGCATGCCTTTTGTACTTTTTGGCAGGCAAATAGGTCATAGGAAGGAACTGGCACAATATGTATTTTAACTGTTTCTCTTTCTCCTTAGTGTAAAATAATGCAATACTTGCAAATGGAAACTTTCTATGTCAATGGAAAACAGCCTTATCTTCTCAGCAGCTTCTAGTATTCTCTGATCCAGACTTCAGGCATTCTTCTAACAACTCAAAAGACCAGAGTGGTATGAAATAGGACTGCTGGTAATCTGCTAAAATGAGATTAGTTTTTAAACACAATTTGACAGAAGTGATAAATACGTTTCTAAAGGAAACTATTGTTTACAGTCAGACTTCCTAATAAATATGTATTAAGATTTTTTAAAATTATTTTTTTTTAATTGCTATTTGTTTTGCTTATGTTTTGTATGCAAAACACATTATCTTCAAACTAAGTATTATAGTGCATTTAGTTTCTGAATGGCATCCAATTTGGTATGTTATGCAGGTAACTTTGCTCCTCATACAAAACTTGTTTATCACTTGCTTCTACATGATTTACATTAGACGTTTGAGAGTTCTTAACATAGTGTTTCTCAATATATTATTTGTATGCATAGATTGTGTTCCTGGTTTTGTTAGTTCCAGGATTGTCTTCATTGTAGTTATAGCCAACTGATGATAATTGGAATCTATTTCTTTAATAAAGATACATTAGAAATATTTTGGACATGAAGCTTGTCATAACAGGAGGTGTGAGACATCAGAAAATGACGGTGATCCAACCACAGTGACCTTTTTTGCATATTCTACCCACATACAGTGCAACTGTATGAGCTGTTACTTACTTCTTTTTTTCTCCTATGTGACTTAAATGTCTACGAGATACTTGGTAGGCCCTGCAGAAGCCATGATAGACTTTTCCCTTCTTCTATGTTTATCTCAAATGTCATATTTTTGTTTTCTCAGGATATAGAAGTAATCAAAGACCAAAGCAATCACAATAAAACAAGCACTCCAAAGCCTCCTGTTTCCTTTCCCAAAGGAGTTCCCAGCATCTGTTTGGAGGAACCTAAAAATTGTTTGGACAATACAGCTAAGACAACAGAGAATGATTTAATACACATTTCAGTCTTACATTTGCATCTGGCTGAGATGCAGAAAATCTTACAGAAGGAAAGAGAGTAAGTGCAAAATATATCATACTTGGGGAAATCTCTATTAAAAGAGTTTTAAGACACTTTCTAAAACAGTTATGGTGATATTTGCATTTATAGCTCATATGTTCTCATTTCTAAGCTTTATTACTTGCTATTAACAAGGCTTTGATAAGAATTTAAGAGAGAAAAATCAGTATATTGTGTTTATTGTTTTCCTTAGCTTGTGTCATTTAACAGCTTTGTATAGAGTACTTTTTATTTAAGAATGTACAGTTCATGAATTATACTTAACTATCAATTTGGTGTCGATGCAGTGGTATTAAATGTGTCTTATGCTCAGTTTTTGGAGTGCTTTGTGAATAATAACAACTTTTCTTATATTCTGCCTGATTTTGAAAGAGTCCAACTCCAGAATGACTAAGGCTGGTTTTGAATTAAAACCCATGAACACAGATGCAAAGTGTTGTTAACCTTAACCTCTTCACTTGTAGTAACGTCTATGTCAAAAGCAGATAACAGAGAAAGAACACAATAATCATATAAAATTTGCCCCATATAAATACTAAAGTGTACATTTTGGTGGCCTAAAAGAAGTCACATTTTGTTTACACACTATACGCTGGCATGTGAGTCTCTGCATTGGTAGGAATTCTTTGACATTTCATATGGATCATCAATATTGAGAAAACTGAATCACACCAAAACAGCTTTCCAAGGAAACATGCCATATGTGATGTATGATGGGTGTACTAAGAGACTTAAGGTACTATGTGACTATAACTCCAAAATCTGATGAAGTTAATTAGGAAATGAAAAGGAGGGAAATTCTCCCTCCATTGTAAATAAGTTCAACGGTTTCAGTTCAGGGAAGCTGTAATGGGAAGCTCTGATTAAGAATTTCTTTCCTGTCAGGTTTTTGGTTTGGTTGTTTTTTCCCCACAATTGTCCTGCAGATAGTACAAGTCTAAGTGAAAAAAAAAAAAAAAAAAGCCTAGATATATGCTGACTAGATATATACTGACTAGGGTACACATTAACATTTACACATAGTAAGAACTGGGGCACATCTACACTGTGCAATATGTGGCAGTGCCAACTGCAGGCAGCAAATGCTCTCAGAGCAGCAATTTCCACATAACAGAGGGCATGGGTATAACAACTCCCTCTCTAGGTCACGTTGGGAAGCATTGCTCATGTGCAAAGATGATCTGTAAGCAGAATATATGCAAATTAAAAGTATGAAGCAATTATATTTGGCAATGCAGACAAAAATTAGCTAGGAATAATGTCACTAGGATAAGAATTAACGTAGTCACCTGTCTCTTAAGACACCTATGGGTTGGGCAGGTTGTCCTGTGCCAGCTCAGAAAGGGCTGGTCACAACTGCTTAATAGAATCAGCTGATTATTCTGAGTTTCCATCTTCAAATTCCCAGCTTTTCGTCTTAGGCTTTATAGCTGCTCATGTCAGTAGTTTTGCTCCTGGGGCTGTTAATAACAACTATCTCAACAATCTCCCCGCCTGTTTTCATTTTAGCTTTTCTTATCTTGCATGGCTCTAGCTTAAGTACTTTCTCACAGCTTCTTCCTCACAACTTTGCAATTTTCTCAGTAAACTTGAGCCAAGGACACACAGCTGTGATGCATTAAAAGCAAGCTTGGATCATAGACAGCTTGAACCCCAAGGCCAAAGGTTGCCTTGGCAGTCAGTGTGATCTTACTCATAATGCAGAGGAGTTCTCAGCAGAATTTTCTGGTTTACATGCAGTATTACCAAACCGTGGCTGCATTCTTTCCAGAGTCAAGTTAGCTCATGAAGATCCAGTGTTTGGACTTGCCCCTATGTACCTGAATAATCTCTTCTTAGATGTTTTGCTTCTTCACCCTGAGAGGACCTGTGCTTATTGCACTCTGTTTAGAGCTATTTTCAGTAATGCAAATTTACCCCTAAGCCACAGATCAAGCTTTGCAAAATACAAAAAAGAAGAAACTCCTCCCCCTTCCCCCAAATAAATAAAAAGCAAAAAGTTTATGTTTTGACTTTCAGAGAACTTCAGGGTTGGGTTCACAATGTAAAATCACCCACCAAAATCTTCTATGAGGCCATAAATCATATAATAGAATTGTTTGATTTGGAAGGGATCTTAAAGGTCATTTAATTTCAACATACCTGCCATGGGCACCTCCCACTAGGCCAACTTACTAGAAGGTCTCCCTGGAGCCTTCTCTTCAGGCTGACCAGCTCCAACTGGTCTGTCTTCACAAGAGAAGTGTCCTAGCCACCTGTTCATCTTCGTGGCCCTCACCTACCTAAGCAGGTCCATGTCTTTTTTACACTGGAGGCCCCAGAGCTGAATGCAGTACTCCAGGTGGGGTCTCACGAGAGTAGAGGTGGAGAATCAACTCACTCAACCTGCTGCTCGTGCTTCTTTTGATGCAGCCCAGGATACAGTTTGGCCTTCTGGGCTGTGAGTGCACATTGCTGGGTCATATTGATTTTTTTCATCCCCTGAGTCTTTCTCCACAGGACTGCTTTCAATCCAGTCATCATGCAGACTGTATTTGTTCTTGGGATTGCCCCAACCCAGGTACAGGACCTTGCACTTGGCCTTGTTGAACTTCATGAGACTTGTATAAGCCCACCTCTCAAGCCTCAAAATATATTTGGGGTCCCATTGATGTGAGTAGAAATTAAAGATCTTATGAGTTGTTCAGCACTTTAAAGAATCATTGCCTAAAATAGCTATATTTAGTCATCTTTTGGATGAATGTTCTTATCTAAATGTCTTCTACTTTCAAGATCTTCTACTTTCAAGATCTCGATTTGTTCCCTGTTGAACTTAAAAAGGTTTCTTTGGTCTAAACCCAAAAACCCACCAAGCACACTGGTAGCTGATAATATTGAGGAGGAATTGCTTAGGCCTGGATGGGTAGACTTAGACAATGGACACAGGGGACTCTGTCTGAGCATCAAGAAACACTTTTTTTTTCCTTTTTTTTCTGTGAGGGTGACCGATCACCGGAACAAGTTACCCAGAGAGGTTGCTGAGTCTGCATCCTTCTAGACATTTAAAGCCATGGTAGACACTTAAAGCCACTTCAAGACATGGTCCGGAGCAACCAGCTCTAGGTGACGCTGATTGAGCAGGGGGGTGGGACCAGACATCCAGAAGTCCCTTCCAACCTCAATCATTCTGTGTAATTCTGTGATTTAATTAAATATTGAGTTAAAACATGTGGTTACAAGATCCATTAAAATGCTCCAATCTTGAACTTTTGCTTAAATAGTAGTAAGCTGCTTCATCAGTCTCTGCTACATTCTCTCCCCTACTCTTGGTTTTCTTTATTTTAATAGTAAACTTTATGTAGTCAGGATCATCTATTTAATTTAGTAGCATCAGAGGGACCTGATCTCACTTAAGAGGTACTGTAACACAAAATAAATGTAGAATCTTCTAAGCAAGCATCATATACAGGACATTCCACTTTTACTTTTCAGATTAGATGATTTCTAAGGACTTTAAATGTATTCAGTACAGTCAATAGGCTATTATTCAAAGTGTTAAACTGTCATCTTCCATGCCTTTACTTTCTACTGTATTAAACATCCCTCTTAATAATTCTTTCAGTTCCCCAATGAAGTCATGATACTGTTTCAATGACAGATCCCGTTACTTTAGAAGAAAAACTAATCAGTTAAAATTAATGTCTTAGGTTATTTACATATGACAGAAATCATCTGGCTCCACTTGGCTTTCTGAGCGATGGTGTTTATTTTATTACTATAATGTTACAGTAGCTGGAGGTGTTTACTAACATAAGATGTGCTGTGTGATAGATCTATGCAGGAAAAAAATCCCTGGTTTAAGAGCATTAGGTTCAGTTGTAAAAGGAGAGAGAAGAAAATGCTCCCTCACTCGCATGGATTTCTTCACTAATGTAGCTCACATTGTTTCCAGGACCTGAGCCAGACCAGGTAGTGGTAACTCTTGGTATCTCTGCACAGTAACCTACAGAAATAGAAATTCCCCCACCAAATCGCATCAATACACTTGGCTGTAATTTCTTAAAGTTCACAGCGCTGTTGTGGAAGATGAATTTTAAACCAAATATTCTCAGTATGTAGTTATAGCTGCTCTGGCATGAACATATTTAATAAAAAAGTTGACAAATTTCATTAGCCTCAGAATGGAAATGAACTTCTGTGGGATACGACAGTTTCTTTGCCAGTATTAGAATTTTCATTTCAACTATTGCAATGATTTTCTCTTTTCTGGTAGAGTAGCCCTTCATGCTTCCATTTTCACAGAATGTACATAATGTAAAACAACATACTATTGTATTTCTGTACTTTTACAGGTTTTTGGATTTAAAATTTCTTCACTGTCCTGACTTTATAGGTTTTACTCCTATATTGCTGTTTATAGCCAATAGAATAATCCAGAATTTTAATTTTTTATTTGATTTCATAGAAATGATAGAAATAAAACCTGAAAGCTTTTATTTGTAATTAAGATTTTTTTTTTCTTTCACGTTTTAATAATGTTCCAAATTCTATTTTATTGCAAAGTTACAAGATGATGCATACACATTGCGGAAGTATAAAATTAAATCATGAAAGAATTTAATAAAATGAAATAATGACAAGTTCATTCTTGTCTTTGGAACTTGGTTAATAGTGTTTCCTGTGAACAGAGGAATGAGTTTTTAAGTGCTTTCAAAGACAAGAACATCTGTAGTGCCTCTGATGCTTCATATTTCTTTCATTATTTCCTCAACGACTGAAAATATTTTAATTGGTTAAAAGAGGGGTAAAAGTAAATATCAAAGTTCACTCTTTCAGTAATACAGTACCTTTCTCCCAGGAATCATCTTTTGTTTTTTTTGTGAATTGTGTGCCCTAAATAATTTACCTGAATGTAGTAATGGGCTTTATGCTCAAATAACATTCCAGAGTAAAACTCTTAATGAGGGTGTAATACCTCTGAGAAAAATAGTGCAGTTTCCTAAAATTCTTCTAGCATTTTCTTTCCTTTTTTTTGAAACATGAAATATAGATATTTTAATTATTGTTGTTAACATCTAAACATCTAAAGTAGTTCATTTTCTGTTTCAGTACTCTCTATATAGTGTATATACTTCCCTGTGTAAGTGTCTTTAAAATAATCTTCTGTTTGTACCCAAACAAAGGTGATAAAATACCTTTCCTCCGAGGATCTTCACTAACTTGCCATGTATTATGTGACCTGAATCACTAACTGAAGTCCAGTTCCAAATCTTCTTCACTTTATCCCAAAATGTTATTTCATTTGAAGTTTTATTTCTGTACTAGTGGATTTGTGGTTTTCTTCTTTCTTTTAGCTATTATTTTTGGTAAATCTCTTGGAATAATTGTGTGATGGTAATATAGATTTTTAATGAAAAACAGATATGCCGTTGACAGAGACAGCAAAATAAAACTCAAGCTATGAACAGGAAATTCAAAGTAACGTGTCCATTGTTAACTGCAAAAAGATGTAATGCTGACTTTCAAAATACTTTTTCAGAATGAATGCATTTCTGGAAAAAGAAATGGAAAAAATAGAAAATGAGTTATTTCTCTGGAAATGGAAATATGAAGAACTGAGACAAACAAAGCTGGAAAGCATGAAGCAGGTATGTTAGCAGGACATCGTTATCACAGGGAGTAAGAAAATGGAGATGTCTGATTTTCTGTGTTATGGTTAAAAGTAAAATCATATCTAGAGTTTACGAACGTGATAAATCAAAGATTTGTCCCTGTAGCCTGATAGGGAGAGACCTGCTGAGGGTGTTTGGAGGAGCTCAGCCCTGGTGCAGCCACCATGTGCTGCCATCCATGGTGGCACCAGTGCTGGGGAGCTGTGAGTGACACAAGGGTGGCTCTGTAGTCTTGTTGGAAGGGACCAGATGGAGGAAGCAGGTGTGGGTGCCCCACCCCCATGTGAGCTATGGTCAGAGTCCAGCTGGGCTTGTGTTCAGAATGAAGATGCCCATGTGGGGCAAGGGGGTGTGCGGAAAAGCCCTGCCACCTTGAGGATGTTGCCCCAGGACTACTGAATGATACCTTCCCTTGAGGCTGGGACAGGGGAAATGCTACAGGAGGTGTTTGCTGGTTAAGGGAATGTGTTGGCCCTTTTGAGCTGCAGGAGAAAGTGAGCAGACGACAGGCTCAGGGAAGGCAAAGAGGATCTTCTTTTAACAAGATCTTCACAGCGTCCTGAAAGGTAAAAGAGACGGAACCACACAGGAGGGGCAGCCAGACACTGGCAGACCCAGTTGTGAGTCCCATTGTAGGAAGGCTGGAAACTCCAGCAGTAGAAGGATGGCTCTTTTTTCATATGCAGATTTGCAGTTGCAAAAGTAGGCTCAAAAGCCTGGTAGCAGAGTAGAAGAAAGCCATGACTGGGGAGACACCAAAGTCGTCTTTAACCTGAACCATGCATTAGCATCAGGAGGAAGCAGTGAGAGACAGAAGTTGGTGACTCCCTTCTGTGGGGAGAGAAACCCGTGTCCCCCACTTGCCTTTTTTGAGTGTTATGTGGCTTGCTCAGGGCTTGGATCCAGAACACTGCAGAGAGATTGCCAGGGTCTATCCAGTCCCTAAACTGTTCCCTACTGCTTATCCACATAGGCATCAGCTGGGGGTATATTGGGAACGACCACACTGCTCTAAGGTGAGGTCAGATGTTGTCTCTTTGATCCAGCAAGGATCCTAATAAGGAGAGCTTTGAGCTAGGAACAGTGGGGCTGGGACGTTACAGACTACAGTGAAATGAAGAAGTGGTGGTTAGGGGTGGAAAGATCAGAGTGCAGATTGATGGTACCAAGAAAAACTTCAGAATTGATAAAACAAGGTGCAGGGACATCTGCCTCGAGTGGTGGTACAGAAATGCATGCACCCTGGGAAAGAAACAGGAAGAATTAGAGCTCTGTGTGATTACAGAATTACAATATTGTTGGAACAGTGAAGATGTTGTGTCAAGTTCATGCATCTGGAGTACTGTGAAGGACTTCAGGAAAGACTGGCAAGGAAGGGCAGAGGTGATGGAAGTTGTTCTCAGATATATAAGGGGAGCGCAGATCTTTTGAGCTCTCCTGCAGAATGGGTGGCAGTCAGTCTTGTGGCTCAGGATCAGAGGAGAGGCTGGTAAGGGTGACATTGTGATGGGCATTTGTTACAGACCACCTGATGAGGGAGCAAATAAAGTGATTAAAGAAGTCAAGTCTCTTGAGTTGTAGACCCCAGTTCTCACAGGGGACTAACTGTACAGTTGCTGCAGTTGCTGGAAAGAGATTTTTGCAGGGCCTCAGGAATCATTTTTTGGTGTAGGCATTAAATGGATCAACGAGTGGTGATGCACAGCTGGATCTGCTGTTGGCTATTATGAAGGACACTAGTTGTGGACGTGATGATGAATACTTTGTAGTAACTTTGAAATAGTGGTGTTTGTGTTCCTGAAGGAAGTGAGAAAGTCAAGCCTTGGAGTACAGACCCTGAACCTAAGGAAAGCAGCACCTTGACTTCATCAGGGACCTGTAGAGTAGGGTCCCATGGGAGGCAGCTCTAACTGGTGAAAAAACAAGTTCACCAAAGCTGCTGGGTCTTGAAGTACAGGGTCTTCCAAGTGCAACAAAGGTTGGCCCTAATACCTAGGAGAACAGACAGGTAGGTGTGTCAGGCAACTGATTTGTCTTAGCAGGGAACTCTTGATGGAGTTCTGATGCCACAAAAGCTTTTACGAAGGAGATCGGCCTTCAAAGGAGTAATTTAACAACACTGCCAGCTTCTGTAGGGTCTCGCCACTCGGGCCCGGCCCGGCCAGCAGCTGAGCGGCAGCTCTCAGTGTTCAGGAGTTTCCGGGCGCTTTCCGCTCGTAGGGGAGCGGGGAGACCGGCCGG
>JAAGNO010005671.1:0-59512 GCA_033439905.1 Ceryle rudis | reverse complement strand
GGGCGGTGGCGGCGCAGAGCGGGCGGCGGGCTCGGCCGGCGGCTGGCGGCAGCGGGGCCATGGCCGCCGACGTGTTCATGCGGCCGGCGCGGTTCTTCGGGGCGGCGGGGCCGCTGTCACCCCGCACGGAGCCTGATGAAGACTCGTCGGACACGGACGACGGGGGCACTTCACCGGGAGGAGGGCGGCGGTGCGGGCCGCGGCGGGGGCAGCCCCCGGGCCCCCAGATCATCCACTCGGGCCATTTCATGGTCTCGTCACCGCACAGCGAGCACCCGCCTAAGAAGGGCTACGACTTCGACACGGTTAACGAGCAGACCTGCCAGACCTACCAGTTCGGGGCGGCCCGGGGCGGCGGCGGCGCCGGGGGCCGCCTCAGCATCGACGCCTCCCTCACGAAGCTCTTCCAGTGCAGGTCCCTGGCCTACAGGTACCGGCCGCCGCCCTTGGGCCGGGGGCGCGGGGCAGGGCGGGCCGGGGGTGGTGCGGAGGGGCCGAACGGCTCCCGGAGTGAGTCACGGCCGCGGGGAAAGCCCCAGCCGGGTGTCGGCGGCGGAGGGGGGGAATCGGAGACCCGAGGGCGCGGGGAAAAGGGGGGTACGGACACGACACGAGGCCGGAGGCGATCGGCCGGGGCACTCCCGGGGGTGTGGGAGCAGCCGAGCGTCGCCGTTCGGAGGTGATACTCCCCCCTCGTCCCGCCCCACGCGTGGGTGTTCGTGTCGCTTTTGTTTTTACTGAACTTTAGGATCCTTGCGGGCACTTTTCCGTAGGCCTGAGAGCACGGCGGCAACGCGTCGCCCCGGCCCTCGGTTTTGGGTGAGCGGAGAGGTTGTCACTGCGGCTTCGCCGAGCCCGGGAGGGGAGGAGAGGAGATAAGAGGGAGAGGAGGTCGGGTTGAGTGTGCGAGGCGGTGAAGTAGGAGCTCATCCCCCGCGTGGGAGTGCAGCCGCCTCTGCAGACTCTTCGTGGCACTGGGAAATGCTCAGGACCTCCCTCTCAGGCTTAGAGTCAGTGGAAACATCTAGTGCTGAAGGGTCCCTGGAGAAATCCTTAAAGGGCAAAGTAAACGTCTGTGCCTCGGTCTGTGTGAAAACCGGCCAACTCTTTCTTTTTTTTTTAATTTTTTTTTTTTTCTTCAAAACGTTATTTTTATAACAAACTCACGAAAGCGGGATCTGTCATTGTTTCCTTTGTTCCGGTGGTTGCAGCTGGTGGTAGCACTTCCTGGGTTTATCTGCACCTTTTGCTCAGACTTCAGTTTTGCTTTTCATCTCTTTAATAGCCACATTTACCCCCCCTTTGTCTGTCATCCAAAATGGAGGCAGAGCTATGGAATAGAAGTGTTCTGAAAAGATGTGTGCCTGCTCGAGTCTTTTGTTCCATGTGATAGAGCAGAAATTGGATCCGATCGGATCTTCTCCGTTGAGCGTATTTTGGAAGTTGATTAAGAGGAAGGATGGAAAATGCCTCTGAGCGTATCAATGGATGTTCTTCTTGTCGTTTATAGGAACCATATTAGCCTGCTAAAAGGAAATTAACTTTGCCCACCCTTAATTCCTCTATTTAAGTATTGCTCAAATATGAGGAAACAACAGAACTATCTGTTCTGTACAGTTGGTGAGAAAATGTAATGTAAAAAAAATCTTATTTTAATAATTTTTATCAAGTAAGTTATTAGTTACAGGCAAGAGAGCAAATCTTTCTTTGCGTGTACAAAAGAAATAAAAATGTAGAACTTAACTAAATAATAACCAGTCTGTCTTTATTGTATAAGCTGAGGTGAACACGCAAAGGAACCACAAGTATTATGAGGGACAGAATTAGACTTCTCGTGTATCTTCTCATTGGCCTCTGTCAGCTTTATTTTTTGTCGTGCTTCCACTAGTGCATCCTTGGGATTTTGAAACTGAGGATCACATCTAATGCAAAGGAATAATTCTATGATATTAATTTGACAATAGTGAACTCTGGTCTGATGCAGAAATTGAGCATTAAATCTGTATTAGCAGAAATAATTTTATCCTGCTTGTTGGTGGTAGTACGAGGCAAGGTGCAGAAAACTTCATCTTAGAGCCTACCAAAGAGAAGCGGATTCTTAATACTTCTGTACTTGATACCTGAAGGTTTGCTTAGTTGCAACCGTGGAACAGCCTGCTCGGACTCAGCCTGCTGACTCAATGGATTTGTGATAATGTTTTAAAATCTGATTGTAAACTTGGGACCGAAAAGGATTCAGATCATTTTGGAAAGTCTGATTTGGGGTGATGGATGCGAGTATGAGATGAGGAGTCATCACCGTTTAACAAAGGATTGATGAAGCAGGTTGGTGGAACCTCTCTACCTTTTAGAAGGAGTCTCTCTGTCCATCTCCTCCTCAGGGAACGGGTGAAGAGCAACTGCCTTTTGTGCTCTGCTTCAAGTTTGAGTTGAACTTTTTTGGCTATTTTCATTGCTTTTGCTTCAGCTGTATCTTTCCCGTTATTGTCTGTCCGATCTGCCGCCGACAAAACACGCAGATTCCGTGGTTACATTTTTCATACAGCCTTTGCTGGATAGAAATTTGACGCAGAAAAGAACCGGGGGATGTGGAAACCAACACCAAAAACTGTAAACCAAAAAGATGAAGTGTGGTTTTTGCTTTGTGGCTGTTTCAGAACCAGCAGTGAGGGGCCTGAGCTGACTCCTGGTGTTTCTAGAGCTGGGGTAATGCAGAGATGTGAAATACAAAAACAAGGAAGTTGCTGTAGCAGAGCTCTGTGTGTAATATTTGTTTACACTCGACACCCATTGCTGGTTATTTCAGTGTTTAAAGTTTTAAAAAGCAGCACTAAACGGTCTGCTATCCATTAGCTTTACCAATGAGCTAGAAAGCAAAGTTTTTTCTAGATTACCTGGGTCATTACCTGGCGTGGTTTGTGTTTGAAAGTGGCCCAGTTTATGCTGAATCACGTTCGTTCTGGGATGCACAGTGTAGCCTGGCCTCTTAATTATACTGTAATTTATTTAGTTAGTTTTAAAAATATGGCTTCGTGCTGTTAACTGGCAACCCTTTTATGATTAAAAAAGCTATATCTGAACTTGAGGGAAGTGATTCCCTCGTGCCTTTGATCGGAACAGTCTAACCCGTTTTTACTTTTCATCATAGTTGTTTCAGTCACGTATCCAGTTGCGCAGGCTGAAAATCCTCATTTCAGATGAGCCGTTCCACAGCGGAAAATACGACCATAACATACTCCCCTGTACAGTCAGGAGATTAAACCAATCTTCTAAATCAATAAGTTACTTCTAAACAGCAGGGTTTATAACAGGTGTTAGACGGGCTGTACTTTATCTCAATGTCACCCTTTTTTTTTTTCCTCGTGAGATTGATTGTGGGAACTGTACCACCCTGAGGAAGGTAAAAGAACCCTGGTTTTCCTCTTCTAGCCCCTCATCTCAGCCCTTGAAAACAATGTGACCTCACAGATCTTGATGTGTTTGGGTAGCTATAATCGACCTGTGGCAGGCAGGATGCTTTTTAAAGGCAAAAAGATTTTTATTGTTTTTTTTTTTCAAATGTGCTTCCAAAAATGAAAATGATCTTTGGAGCTGTTCATTCTAAGGAGAAACTGTGCCAACGGTTATAGGGCCTACAGGGTTATTAAGCAGAATAAAGTCAAGTGATAGGTAATCTTGGTATTTAATTTACTAAAGCCCTTTAACAACTTTACAATTATCCAAATAATTACATTACCTGAAAGTAACAACCCAAAACCGAACTGCATTCTGAAACATTTTGACCACAGCGTATCCTGAAGGCTGGTTTTGAGATTGGGCCAGAATAATTTTTTTCTCATCACTTTGGAGAGCTCTTGTCTTCAGCAGAAGCGTAATGTTCAGCTCCTTGTAGAATGCAGGCTGAAGGTTTATGTGAAGTAAAAATCAGCCTTTATGAAAGGGCACTGGAAACCATTTATTGCCTTAACAGGCTGCAATGTGGGGATGTTAAGACTTCCCCGTTGGAAGCTCTTGCTTTGGGAACAATGAGGTAAAGTTTGTTTATGGTCTAAAATCTGAAATATGTACTTGGAAATGCAGCTCTGCATATTCTCAACTCCGAGAAGCACGCGGTAGGAATCGGTGGCATTGGGGTAGTTTATCTCTCGGGTTTTGGCGCTGAGGTGGTAGAAAGGTAAATCATGCTGGGATGACTCCTGTAATCATTGCGGGGAGTACAAAATGTATACAATGTATTCTTCCCGGAAAAAGTCGATTTAAGCTGATGCTGTAGTTATTTTCTCTAGGTGTAAAACGGGTAGGTGACAGGGCAGACCGACTTCAGTTAGTACTCACACAGTGCGTCTTACCCACGCTCTGTAAAGAAACAAGCAGTCGGTGAGACTCTGGGACCATGTCAGTCATTAATTTTATATATGAAAGGTCCCTTCTTGTGCAGCCCTGGGAAGGTGATCTCTGCAGCTGAGGGAATAGGCTGGTCAGTTGTGTGTGGTCCTGTACATCATGTGAACAAAGCACAAGCTTTATTTTAGGAATTACTAAAGGCTCGCACTCGATGTGGGTGGTGTTCTTTGTAAACTTTTCTTGCGTATTTTAATGTCAGTTGGTGTCCATCTTATGTAGCGGTAGGGTATGATCAGGTAGATGAAGATGACTTTGTGGGCTCACTTATTAAGTAGCCTCAGAGGTCTCTAACCTAATGAGAGCTTAAGGAACATGCCAGGTGTTGTACTTAGGTAAGAGCGTTAACACTGGCATCGGGTACTCGTCTAAAACCTTCTGGATCCTGCTTGTTAAAGTTGCATGCAACAGGAGAGTGGGGTCTGGGAACTGGGAGGAAGGCTACCTTTTCAAAAGCTTGCCAGGTCATTTCTAGATCTCATCTCTCCTCTTTAGCAATATGACCCCTTCACTTCACTTAGATGTAAGCCAAAAATATTCCATCCATCAGCGGACTGACATTAGGGATCAACTTGTTTCCAAAGCACCGTTGCCACATATTCTTTGTTAGTGCAGCGTCTGTTTGGGAAAGTTCTTAGCAACGTTGGTAGCAGGTTTGAGGTGAAAAGCTTCCAGAATTCAGTTACATAATGTACATGCTACTTGTAGAAATTACTCTGATAAAACCACCCGTATTTGTGCCATGAATTAAGCCTAACTTGGGCAGAGTTGCTGGGTTGTAAGTACTCGTGGCTAAGGGCAGTTTGAAAGGAAGGATGTTGTATTCAGGGTGCAGTATGAATCAGGACATTGTTACTGAGCTTCTTACCTTGCTTATGTCAAATGCTTGATATAGTCCCAAGCTTTTAAGCTGTATGTAAGACGCACTTTTCAATTCCACCTTGACAACCTTGAACCTCAAGAAAGGTTTGCAGAAAGATTTCTGAGCTGTTCTCGTCTCAAAGATGCATTTCTTTCACCAAAGTAAACGTTTCATAGTGGTAGTGTGAAAAGGTCTTGGTTGAAATTAAGGTGTCTTCAAGATTTATAGGAAAAAAAGACAAATTCTGTAGATGGAGATTTAGATACGGGGACAATTTTGTTGTTGTTGTTGTTCTGCTCCTGGCTGTTTTGGTGGCTCTGCAGGTCACAGGATTTTAGTGGTTTCTGTGGACCTGGCTGTGTCGGTGTTACTACAGAGCTGTGGTGCACAGTAGGCACATTTTTTTCATTTAAAAAAAACCCCAAACTACATCACTGATATCATCTTTTGATTTAACATTTAATCTACATGTTTTGTTGTAGTTCTCTTCTCTTGTGTTTTCACACAGTAAACAGATGCTACTTTCTGGCTTAAATACAACGTGGATTTCATAATCATAACTTTTGATGGGTTGCTGGAACAGGGAAGAGGGAGGTAGTTTGTCCTCAGATTGCCAGTTCTCAACAACTGTTGTGTTTTCTGGAGAAAAAAAAAAAAAAGTTTGGCTGAAGTGTGAGATTTGGAATTACTTTTAGTGAAGTTTTTGTGTTGCATGGTTATGACATTCTTTGAATGACCACGAGGTGCTTTGAATGAAGGAGAGTGATGGCAAGAGAAATTAACACAGTGATTTCCACTTCTCTCCCCTTTACCTATTTTAATTTCTTTCTGCTGAGCGGCAAGAGGAATCGGCCAAGAAACTCGAAATTCAGGTCCTAGCTTTACTCATGTTTTTCCACTTGCTTCTTTAGTAGGTCACTGAATCATTCTTGTTTGTTACTCTCCCATGTCAGGAAAAAAAAAAATTCCATTCTTTTGGAAGGCAGGGTTGATCACAGACACTTGAGCAGCTGCTTATCTCTGTGTCCTTAAGCTATGATTAGTCTTAATCAAACAAAGGGGTATCTAGTGATGCAGCAGGCTGGAAAGTGGTGGGGAGGAATAAAAGGAGCTTTGTAGCCACTTTGAGCTGACGGCTGGCTGGGCATTTCTGGGATGTCAGAGGGGCATTTTAAATTTGCACAAAAATTGACAGGCTTGAAGTAGAGAGTGAACTCTCCAAGTTGTTATGCGTGAGTGGAATAACAGTAGTTGGAGATCTGTTGCAAAGAAGGAGCAGTTGAGAGGGCAGGGAGTGAGGTGAGAAGCTCACTGATATTTGGATTAAAATTAAGATCTTTGAGGAGCGCGTTGAATGGATTAGAAGGGCCGAGATAAATCCACATGATGGGTTGGGTGGTGTTGGTAGAGGAGGCCACAAGAATGGGGGGAAAAAATAAAAAGATTACTGTGAGGTTCAAGTCAAACAAATGACTTTTCAGCTGACTGGGTTGGTTTGAACCCTGGGTTACCAACTCGCTGAACACGTGTGAGGGAGGAAATGATCAGCAGCAGGGTTGGACGGAGTAGCAGCAAGGAAAGGGAAGTCTCTGAGGGTGAGAGGGACATCATGGAGAAGAAAAGTGTTTGGATGAGATCTGATAAAAAGAATGAAGGGGAATGGATAATGACAAGTTGGGGAGAAAAGAGGATGCTGGTGTGGTGCTGTTTGGGGCAGGAGAAATAGATACGAAAGGGAAGATGATAGGGAAAGGGAAGGGGTAGACAGTTGAAGGTGTGGCTGAAGTCGAAGTCCAGCAGTTCTTCCCTGGGCTTTGATCTATGATGGGAGAGTTAGATAGAAAACAGTTCCTGAGGGTGTGCCTGGTGAAGGGAGAAGGTTTGTTAGATGGACCCAGATATGGGAAGTTGTGGATGATCGTGCAGTAAAATGAGGGTAGGAGAGGTGGTGTTCCTGGTTTGGCTCTTCCAATGTTACCTTGCTTCCTTTTGCTGTTAAAAAGGTTTGCCTTTTTTTATGGCAAAACAACAACAAATCCCTTATCCGTTCAGAAAGTTGGACCAATTTGGGTTTAATCTGGTATTTCTATTTTAATTAACAGACTTCAAGCTATATGCTTGCTGCTTCCTTTCCTTTGTATGCAGAAATTAATTGCATTTACAGTTTTCCTCATCTGTCCTTTGATATTTTAACGTCACTGGCACAAGCCTTTTCTTTAAAGACGAAACTTCTAAGCTACTTCTGAGGATAAAGACAAGCTTTCTAACTCTTTGATGGCTATAGAAATATTCTACAGCTTTCATACAATTTTCCTTTCACTCTGGGAAGGAAACCTTTAAAATGTCTATAAAACAATTATGAAGATGATTAGAAAAAGTACTTGTTTCAGTTGCCTCCAAAGAAAATAGAGTTGGTTCTTTGTGTTTCAGACGGTGATGGAAAAACCTGAGATTGTTTTTAGTGCAAGCTAGAGTTACGCCATTGTCACAGTTTCTGAAGCAGGAAGGCTTGAAAAATGGGGTTAGAAAAAGCAAGGTTTTCCAGAAATTGCTTCTAATAACTCTACTGCTAGAAGAGAAATTCCAAATGTGGTCTTTTCAAAATAAATTTGTTTTGTTTTTTGTTCAAACGGGAGGTGGAAGGTCATTTTCGATTGTTTGTTTTGAAGGCAAAACATGCTGTCCTGGTGCCATTCATAATATAATTAATATAGACATCTCTTTGTCAGTAAAACAGCATTCGCCATCGGAAATGTTCTCGTGCGCCTTTGCCACAGCTTGTTTACTTTGTGACACAAGCACAAAGCTTTTTTGCTAGCCCTTAGTTTCTTGGCTTGTTGATCTTAGATAAATCAGTTAACTGCTTTTTCCTCCCTTTCTCCCTTCTAAGAATGACCAAAACATTCTCAACACTTCAGAGACCCAGATGTGTGTTCTGGCCTTTTTGAAAGGGGGAAACAAAGGCATGAAGTTTAGAAGTGAGCTAATGCAGGAGTCTAACAGGGAGTTGTATCAAAGATGACATTTCAGCTACAAACTGAAATAATAAAGGAATGGAGAAAATGGGAGAAAGCTCTAGGAGGGGAAAAGGAAGATGGTGTGCAGCTTAGGGACACCTCTGCTAGAAAAGCTACTGGTTGTTGTAACTGATGAGAAACGCTACAGATGCAAATTACAGGGTAATAAAACCAGGCTGGTAATTTAATGGTAATCGCAATGCTTCTGGAAGGCAGTGTTCTGCTGACTGCCTTTGGCGTTACCGAACTGCCTGTCAAAAGCACCAGCTCCCTGCTGTGACTGGTAGTTGTGGTCCTGAGAGGCGTCATTGCTCTCCTCCTGCAGTCACCAGCTGGAGTATCTGGAGCATGAGCTCTGGATTCCTGAGTCTGATGCTGGCCTTCTGGAGAACCCAGGAATCCCTCCTGCTTTTAGAATAATGGGAGCTGTATTATTCTGAGAGGAATTTGTAGTTTTCACAAGTGGAGAAAAATGTTGGGCTTGGAGTCTAAATGGCATCAGCTTCCCCGAGCTGCCAAACACTTAACTGCCATGTGAGGCACGACCCCTTCTGCAAGAGAGATTTGTCTGGGAGGTGAACGTGACACTCTTTGCTGAAGGCCCCTGCCTAGTAGGGAACTGGTTTTACACTGCAAGCGCAAATGACAAGAGCTCTATGTTTGCTTTCTTCCCTTGGCTTGATGTGCTGCAGTTGGGGAACTCTGCCTCGCTGTATTAAAGGCAGTGCTGGATTGAGCTGATGTTTGTCTGCTCGAACTCCCGTGGGGACAGCGTTTACCTTGCTGCTGTACTCATACATGTGACAATCTCTTATAGGTCTGCTATGAGCTTAATGCCTCTGGGGAGGGGGCGTTAAAGTTGAGCCTGAGCAACACCTTGGCCGTTCTGTTGTGGTGTGAGTTGGCTGCAGGGTAAGCACCGTTGCCTATGTATTAAGTAGATTTCAGTTTGTTCCTTAAGGTGTTCAAACTCTGGGTGCTACTTAAGAGCAAGCTCAGCAACAGTTTCCCTTTGTGACACACTAGTGTTTTTAAAGTTGAGCTGTCCAGCTGTGCTGTGGGATAGTAGAACATGGAACTGGAGAGGACTGTAGCAAGCCATGTAGACCCACAGCCCAGTGAAAGGATTCCTTCCCCTGGTCAGTTTTCTGGACCGTGGCCACTCAGGAGATATGTTAAAGGTACAAGGCCCAGGGTGTTAGGAGTGGTTTGCAGAGCTGCTTTGTCTCCTTTGAGACTGTAAAAGAAAAGATGACAGGAGGCCAGATGGGAAGGGCCTGCAGGCCACCCCTTGGAATATCATGTATCAGGGTATTAGTGAAAGAATCTGATTCGCTTCAATTAGTGATATATGTTTGTTTTGACCAGACTGCTGCTGACCCTTTTGACACGGTATGTTTTGAGACATATCGGGATGCTAGGAAGAGAGATCAGTTGTTAGCTAAGCATGCTTGTTAATGAATTGAACACTTTCTGTGCTTTTCAGAAAAAGATTTTAATGTCTTGTTAGCTTTTTTGATTCTTGGGTTTGTGTTTGCAGCACAATATTAACTACAACAGTAATGCACAATTAGAGACCTCCTTGTCACTCTTCCAGTTCAGCTGATGGTGTAGTGCAAGGAAGCAGTGTGTCTCGTCTTTTTGCTGTACTTAATGCCTTTTCTTACTTGAATTTTTCTTTTTTTTTTTTTAAATATGTGGAAGTATCTTGCTACATACACAGAGATGGAACTCTTGTTGCTGTTACATAGTGTGAGAGATCTCTCTTGTTCACACAAGAGCAGAGGGTATCTCTATGCATAGGGTACATATGTGTTGTTTGTGCGTCTCTTTAATTGCCATTACCAATATTTCCCTATGTGTTCTCTCGGTGGTTTGGGAAGCAAAGGACAGAATTTTTAGGGGGGGACAGTTCAGAGCAAAAATAGAAGAGCTGAGGCTGCTTTCAGCTGAAGGAGCAAAGGAAGAAAGCTTGGGAGACCTACCCCTTTAGTCTGTAAAGAGCTGTCCTTAAAACAAGCCCAGGGACCTGATGCTTGCCACAGCTTTGTTTCTGTGTAAGCATGAAAAAGCTTCTTCCATCTCAGCTGGGAGGTGAGAGGTGCTAGGTGGGGTTTACTTGTACTAGGGCTGGCTTGTGAATAAGAACAGGAATTGAAGAGTTGAGCCTTAGGGTGACTGAGAGGGTAAGGAGAAGATCCAAGTAGCCTTGCTCTTATATAATAGTTTTGTCCTTCTTGAGAAAGAGGATTGCTGTTTTGGAAAGGAGACAGCAGCTGCATTGTTTACACTTGGGTCTTGCAAATCTGGGGGGAAGGTGGCAGCTTGCAAGTCTGCCCTGGTCTGAATGTGTGGTCCTCTGCACCACTCGCCTCCTGTACTGTGTCTACCCTGGTGCTCTTCTAAAAGAGTCCTGCTCATGTGGATGCTTCAGAGACAACTGTCTTGAGAGCTGGTGTGAACACCGCAGCCTCGCTGCCATGAGAGTAGCTGTGGTCAGTACTGGAACTTGGTCCTGGGGCTGTGTCCTGCCAGGCTGGGGACAAGAGGTGTACTGAACTGTTCTGTCCTGAGGAGTTTGTTTTGCATCTTGTACTGCTGCTCAGAGCAGATCCTCAGAAGCACACCTAAACAGGATGAGACCTCTTCTTTTCACTGATCCTTCCAACAGTGAAGCCTGTTAGTCCTCATGTATCAGCAGGGGTTTTTTTTAAGCGATAATGTCTGCATAACAGGATCCAAGCAAACATTGCAGAGGCACGAAGGACACTTTTGCTGCTGGAGTCTGTCAAGCTCATTGTTTTCAGAACTCTCTAGCATGAGATGTTTACTCGAAATCCTGGTCTCTGTTTCCCTCTGCCACTTTATTTATTCTCCATCCCTCAAGGTCCCATCCCTCAAGGTAAAGGGTGGTTTGCCTGCAGCAGTTCAAGGACATGTCAACTGAAGTGACCTTGGCCAGCATGGTTGTGAGACCTCTAGTAGGGCTGCAGGGAATGCAGCGACTTCTCTGAGAGCCAGACCGCTTGCTTCCCCAGCCCACGTGAGCTAGTTGTCCAAAACACTCTTCTTATCCACATCTCCCTGTCTGTGCCAGGGGCTTTGTCTACCTTGGCAGCAAAAATCTAGCACAGGGCAAGAGCTAGACACAGACCATCAAACCAGGAGCGATAATACGGAGTCCAGGCCTGTGTTTGGTGATGTTGTATCTTCGGAGCAGCTGGAATGAAGTGACATGGGGGTTTCACAACAGACCTAAAAATAACTTAGGCCTACTGCATTTAGTTCCTATCTAGCAACAGTACATTCATGTGAGAGTGCATGTGAGCCCATCACAGGCTGCTCTGCTAAATTCTTCTCGCTGCGTCTTGCATACAGATTTTAGGCTGTTTAAGCTATTCACTGCTTGTCTTCACTATTGACACTCTTCTCAAAGGATCAGCGACCAAATGGAGCATGAATTGTGTAAGAGCTTTAGTTCTTTGTGGTTTTTCTTGGAAGTCCATCACTGCTCTTCATTATTTTGTCATCATGCAGAGAGCTTTGCTTTTGGTGTCGTGTTGGGACACTTGATGTAACCTGTGTTAGAAATTGAAAACTATTACATTGCAGTATGCCAGAGGCAGAAGTGATCAACAAAGTAAAAAAGGAAAGGATTGCACAGAAAAAGGGAAATAAATAAAAAAATAGAAAAAAAGTTTAAAAGGAAACAGTTGGGCTGTGGGCCTGGCAGCTGTTAGAGAACTGCCAAACAGGAAGAGACCAGCGGAGGATCTTGTTGCATTCCTGATCTGCCAGTCATTAGATATGGATATTATCAGCTGCCACATTTCCCAGAGCACAGAATGATATCATTTGTTATCTTCTAGAATGGTCGGTCTCTGCTCGTGCTGATGAATTTCTCAGTGTTTGTGTAGAAGCTGTAGCCATCCGAGTAAGCTTATCCATGGCAAGTCAAGCTCTGCTAATAATACTTGGTGACAACTGCTTGCATCAGAACTGACAGTATTTGAGTAAGAGGCAACGCAGTGACATCCTGGTTCTGCTATGCTGCACTCTGGATTCAGGAATGGGCTCTGAAGTTTGCTTGTCTATCAGCAGCACATAAAGGTCTGGATATTACATGTCATGCTTCTCATGTCAGTTCATTCTGAACAGCGTCCAGAGAAGGTATAAATATATCCCTGTATACGTTCAAACTCCTGCCTGTTAGTATCTGCGGAGATACTTCAGCTTCCTCCAGCTTTCTCTTTGCTTGGTAAACATCTGTCTGTGACAGGATGGAGGCTGAGAGAACCCGAATAAGAAGTCTGGTGATGGCGTGCCAGATGCGGGGAAGCAGGAAGCAGAGCAAGGGATTGATCTCCTTGCTTTTGCTCTTTTTAACAAAGCTTTTGAGGAGGAAAAAAAAAAAAGAGGAGGGATTGAGTGGGGGCAACAAGTTAGTGACCCAGGAACACACACACAGATTTGTTTGAGGAGATGGAACTTCTAGAAAGGAAGGACTAAATCAAAGGATTTGGATATGATTGTGAAATACTTAGATCTGCTACAGCGCCAGAGAAGTTCTTTGCGTGCTGTCAGCTTATATCAAGTGAACGTAGTGTTGGGATGGGAGAAGTGACTTGATCAAAGATTCAAGTTATCTTCAAGAAGGAAATTGCACTTTATTTCAGGTAACTAGCAACCATGCTTGACACCCAAAACCTGTTGAAAATAGAAAGCAGAGACTGTGAAATAGCCGAGAGCCTGAAGCAATCTACCCAAAAGCTGGGGCATCCGAGTCATTGTAGTAGTCACCATAGTGGGTGTTCTCTATTTAAAGTATCATTCTCTCTTCCCTTTTCAAAGCAGAGACCTGCCAAATCAATACACACATTCAACACACCCAGGTATGGGGGGAGAGGCATCTATAAGCACAGCACAAGGAGAAAACAATGTAGTTCTTCCAATTCAATTTAGAGAGTAGGTTGATATAATAGTTAACATAATTTTCTTTTACATTTGAGAGGGGCTGGTTATTGGGAACTGGAAGGGGGGGGTTGTCAGCAAACACGCTCGTCCTGTTCTCACTCTTCCCCAAGTACCTGCTTGTGTCCACTGCTGGAGACAGAGTACTGGGAAGGCTGGAGCTTTGGCCCAGCCTGTATGGGTGTTCTACAGCTCCTGCTGAAGCAGGCAAGGTCTGGTGTCAAGGACTGGTGTGAACTCAACAGTGTTTTAGTATCAGCTCTGAAAAAATTCCAGGCAGCACTTTCACCGTTTGCTAACCTTTCCGCTTGTAAAGAAGAGATTTGTCTTCTGCGTTATAAACATTGCAGCTTTAGAGTGCTCTGATTTTATAGCTTTTGTTTGGTACAGAAATGTATGTTTTCTTCAGGGCAGCATGGGACAGTGTATGTCAGTGGCATTTGGTCTCTGGAAGATGCAGATTAAGCCGAGTTTGTGGTGCTGTGTGGCTGCTTTCTGTGTTATCTGCCTCATTCTGTGCTGCTGCCTTCACTAACCAGCTGCTGAAGGTACTGGATATTCCACTGGGTTGTGAGAGCAGAGAGTCGATATGTTTGACTTGAACAACTCTGTGATCTGAGTCATTCTTGCTATGATGGAGGGGTGATCTGCAACCAAACTGCATGGGAACAGGAGGCATTCCTGTGTTCTGGTCTGTCTCTCTTGACGTATGAAATAAGTTAACCCTCCGTAGGAACCGTGTGATTAGGTCTCGCTCATTTATCAAATCAGAAAATGTTGCTGAAGAGCACAGCTCAACTTAGAGACTTGGTAAGTAGATGCACAGAAATCTGCAATAAAAGCCAATTCATTACTGTTTCTAATAAAAGCTTTGGTCTGCAAAGGCTGTTGTTTAGGAGCCCAGCATGGATCCCATCTGTTTTCAGTATCCAGTCATGCAAGTAGAACACTCAAATCTCCAGTAAAAATCTTAGCGGAGCTTAAGGAGCCTAAAAGTTTTATTAGCAGTTTTTATGAGCACATTAGTAGGCTTGGGGTCTGACCTCTGCATGTGGTGATTATGGGCTGTGTGGATATAGCAGGCTTTTTAAAACAGGGGACAGATCAGAGGAATTTTAGAAATTGCTTCTCTCTAGAGCAATGCACGTGTGAGAAACGTTACTTACCTTTCATTTGAGCATTCTGAGGGACCCTGCAGAGTGAAGGTTGAGGTTGGTTCATTGTGATTTTTGGCACACGAGAAAAAAAACCAAACCTGTGGTTCAAGGAAGAGACTTGTGTGAGGGCCATTTACTGATGGGTTTTCCTGTTTTGTTTGTCATAAGAATCAGGAAAGTGCTGGAAAATGTTTTACTCAGGAAGTCGCCTCTTGCTTTGGGATATAAACCATTTGGGGCCTTTTGAAAATGTGTTTTTGGTAAGGAGAGGGGCTAAGTCCATCCAGCTGGGTCTTAACTAGCACGTGGGTGAGTGTCCTGAGAGTTTCTGAATTGTTTTGCTGGTAGATGATTTGAGTGCGGTGGTTACTGTGAGCAAAAGGAGTGACTTTATAATGTTATATTGTGGTAAAATCAAGGTCTTTCTCTGATACTCACCATGTATCCTGAGATGAAATACTGCTTTGCAAAGTTAACTGCTGTGAAGTGTTTGTCAGTGCCCTGCGCTGTGGTGAGCGTAATGACCATAACCACCATCGTTACCAAGGCACAAACTGCTCTTCACATGACTGGACGCACTTTCTTAGGTACAGGGCTGATCTCCCCATCTGTGTGTGGGAACCGGGCATCTCCTTTGGCCCATCTAATCCGAAATGAGCAACAAGAGCCAACTGGGAAAAGTGTGATGAGGATTGTATGTCAGGAGCATTAGTGTGCACCCCGCCGTGTCCCAGTTAATTACGGACAGGTCACTTGCCCAGTCTTTCCTGCAGTGCTGCAGACAAGTTTCCACGGCGCCTGTTTGAGCTGGTGACCCAGAGGTGAAGGTCTCTCTTTCCACTAATCATTCTGTGGATGTTCAGCCTTTGCTGGGAGGCTGTGGTCTTTGACTGGGAGTTTCACTGCTGTGTTTCAAGATGTGGCTGCTCCTGTAGCAGGGGCAGGAGGAACTGCTGCTTCTTCACAGGTCTATGTGATGTTCACCTCTAATCAGAGGGCTGGTTTTGATGAAGACATTGTCAAAGCATTTGTTTGTACGTAGAGCCAACAAAGCTCTAAGCAGAGACTTTTCCTGTGAGGTGTCCATGGCCTTTTAAAAGTGCTTTTATTTTATTTTAAACTCTTCCCCCCCCGCTTCATTCCAGTCTGTGTTATGTTAATTCTGGAGGGGGTTTTCTCCCTACTTACCTTCCTAGGGGATGATTTTTTATCTTTCAGTAGCCTTAGTAGTAACCCAAAGGTGCCTTTAGTCTACCTCTGTCTTTTGTGTAGTTTCTTGTCCAGCTTTTATGTAAGCTTTGAATAAATCCTATGTGCTGTTGCAGTCTTGTGTCTTTAATAACTGTGTTTGGCAATAAGTGTGGTGTTTTTCATGCTGCAGGGAGCCGGTTGCAGACAGCTGGTATGAAAGCTTTGTTTCACAAGGGGGTAGGTGGGGGAGCATCTCTTCTATTTAAACCACTTAGGTTGCTTTCAGAAGAAGATCCCTGAAGTCTTGGGGTATATTTATGCTCTCGTAATGTTTTGCACAGAACGTTACACGATCCTCTGTGGCAGAAGTGTGGGTTTCAGGTTTCTCTGCCTGTTGAGCGTGGTAAACAGCTCGGAGTTCCTGTCGGTATGTGTGCTGCTCAGAGAGCTGTGCTGATCTGCCATGCTGATACGGTTTGTTTGGGTTTTTCAGCAGCTCTGCCCGTGGAAAATCTTTGAAGCATAATTTAGATGCATAGAACAAGGTCCCAGACCATCACATCCTGATGAGTTTATTAACCTCGGCTAAGGTCTTAACATTCAAAAGGACCCCGACGTGTTCATAGCCCTCTGTACAAGGTGGTCCTTGCCAACAGGCGTCCTTTTAAATGAGAAGAAGGTGCACTGGACAACTCTTATCAGTTCCTGAACATCGGTATCGGAAAACAGCTCTTAGTAATGAATATTCTGATTCTGAAAAGGTTGAGCAAAAGCAGAATTCGAATTTCAGGAAGAAGTGGGAAATTTCAGAAGATTGTGAAACAAGCGAGTAAGATCCTTGCCCGTTATATTTGAAGCTGCTCTTAAAAATGACACTTTTCACCACGCGGGAGAAAGCGCAAGAAACGCTTCAAAAACAAGGAAAACCCAACACTTTGATCTGATATAAATCTGCTATTATTGCAAATACAACGTTTTGATCATCAACATCAAAGCTGATCGCGGTAGGAAAGCTCCTGCACCTCCTAGCAGAGATTTTGTAAGAAAAGGTGACAGTAGAACTCATCGTAAGACTCTTGATATGCCACCTACTACATTGTTAGATGTATAATGTTTCCTGTGCCTCACTAAAACCTTCAAAACCTTGTTTGAGTAGCAGGGAGGTGGGATGAAGAGAAGGAAGTGATGAAGAGGAAGGAGAAGGGGTGTATAGAGTGCAGTGACTGGTTTCTAAAAGGGAAGCACGTAGCGGGGAGGAAGCTGAGAAGAAAGCTGTTGGTAAAGGTGATGCAGCAAAGAAAATCTGATAACTCTCACAGCCTGATCTGATCTCTAACGACTGACATCCCTTTACACTGAGAGGTGTCCCAGCTCAAGGGGTGATCGCTGCCACGCACCCACGCTGCCGTGCAGGGAGAGCTCAGAGGTGGCTTACTTAGGCTGCCCTATTTATGGGATGAAGTGGTTGGTTCCTATTCAAATTGGATACAGTGGGAGAGGGATGCACAAGACTCCTTGTACCCACAGCTTTCTTTGTTCCTTGATAAATGAGTCTTGGAAAAAACCAGCTGCTGTTCATGCAAGATTTTTAACTACTGACAGTGCTTACGATGATGCTTTCCTCCGAGGGAAGGTTTGAGGAGATCTGATGTTTTTACCCATGCTGATACCTCACCAACAGATCTGTTCCTAGCAGACCCTAGAGACAGTTTAGAAAATAGGAATACTTTAATGTTTACTTGTAAACAGAAAGACACTTTTGCCACAGAGATAAAAATGGGTTCTATGTTGTCTTGAATTCTCTAGCCAAAGGGGAGGAAAATTAAGACTGCTTGCTTCTGTCTTTTCCATTGACCTACCACAAACTGGGAAACAGCAATGCCAAATAAAGTGGTAATGCAGGTGCAGGTCAGCTTAGTTCTTACAGTGTTACCTTTATACTGTTTTCAAACTGAGCATATTAAAATATTTCATGCTGGGAGATTCACCAAGAGCTGGCGACTGTGCAAATTGAAATATCTAAGGGTTAATCCTTACTAAAACTTTCTCCTTCTAGTAGCATTTCTAGCATGGGAGGTGTGGCTGGGACATGATCGGTTGGTGTTCTATCCTTGCTTTGCCACCAGCGTCCTTTGTGGCCGTGGGCAGCTGCTCTCCATCTCTGTATTTCGGATTTGGGCGAAGGAAAGGAGCAGTAATTGCCTCTGACCCTCAAAGCATTGTGTAAGTTCTCTATGTCAGAGTGGTGGGGGTTTTTTTTTGTGATGGTATCTCTGGTAGTTCTTTGAAGAAGGTCTTCATTTTTGACAGTTGAAGTAGGTGACCTTGTATTAAGCTTTAATGTTTGTTAAGTTACAAAGCACACTACTTTTGTAGATGAGGAAACTTAAGTACAGCAGGGATCAAGGAGAGTTTTTGCTTGAGAGTTAGTGGTGATAAATGGGGAGGCCCGTTCCTCAGCCTTTTGACTGGAACATAAGTGACATTACTTAGGAAGTTTTTTTTTCTTGCTGTCTCAGTTCTGTAGTAGACTGAGTCAGTGATTGAGAAATGGCTGAAAAGCAGGAACATTTCTAGAAATATTCTTTAATTTCTGACTGGAAATGAGAAACTGTCTAAATATTTGGAGTCTTTAAATAGACATTGGCCGAAGAACAGTATAGCCTCCAAATCTCCTTGGTATTTGTACTGTTCTTTATGTTCCCCTTCACCCTGGGCTGTTTCAGTGCTCTTTTCACCCTTTCATAACTTGCATGAAGCCTGCTTCTGTTGAAAGTGTTTTTCCAGTGGTCCTTCCCAGCTGTCTGCAAGCCCTTCCCTTCACAGAACAGCTCTTGGCCGTGTTATGTTTGGCTAAAACTATAGCACAAAACTTCTTTCCTTGACTGATGTAATGATGGCACACAAAGCTGTCAGTGTTGATGTGATAACACTCTCAAAATGTGAGGTTTTTCAGCTCTTGCCTCTCTCTGAGGAAGCTGCAGGACATTGTCTTGGCAAAGGCAACAGGTCCATTCGTGAGTCACCGGCGTAGACCTGGTCTTCATCATACATTTAAGTCAAACTTCCAGAAGTGTTTGTCTCTTCTAGTATCTCTGTCTTCAAGACTGAAGTATTTTTAAAAGGAGGTGAATCAGACGGTGGGGAGGGTTTGTTTTCCTTAAGAAGTCTGATGTAACTTCAGCACAAAGCTCCCTACTGTTGTTTGTGGAGTGTGGGCAAGAGAACATCCTTCCACAAACCTGGAGTCCGCTACTGCGGGAGGATTTCAGGTAAGGAGGATGAACTAGGCAAGGATGAAAATGAGCTGCCCTAATGCTTGCTTTGCAAATGAGCTCCGTCTGGGATTAGTATCCTAGGGCTGCAGTAGGGATTAATTTTGTAGGTATGAATAGTAAGATGCTAAAGCGTGGCTGCCTCACAAGTCCTACACGCCTTCACTCAGTGTAGAAATGTTTTATTTTTTTACTTGTCTGCCTCTTCACTCCAACACACAATGCATATAATCTGATTCTCTGAATGAACCTTTGTTTGGGGAAATACTGTTAGTTTTGGCTCTTGGAGAGCTGAGTTGACAGGCCTAACTCCCCAGCAAAACAGATTGGAGATTAAAAAACAAACTAAAACCACGCCTTCAAAAAAAAAAAAAAAAAGCTGGGGAGAAGCCAAAAAGTTCTTTTTCTGTGTTGCTGAAAAAGCTAATCTATTTAGCTACTGTAATATCAAATCAGATTTATTTTTCTATTGCTTAAATTAAGAGTTTCAGTCCCATCACCTGCAATAAAAGGAAAGAATCTCAATCTACCTCAGAAGATTGCAAGATCATGTACAGGAAGGAATCAGAGGGGGGAAAAAAGAGGAAGGGGGTTTTGAGGCAGGAGTTAACAAGGCAAACCCAAGGTCATTTAGCACAAGGGCAGTGGGAATCTGTTAACTAAACAGGAAAGCACAATACATTTCTGTAACTCGCTCCTGTAAACTCAGTTTACAAAATTCAGATTTGAAAACAAAATAGTTTCCTTACAGCTATAGTAGCCAAGCCCCCTGGGGCCTCTATGAGAAGCGATTCCTGCAGGTCTGCAGTAGCTGCTTCTGAAGGTACCTTTGCTGTGTTTGCTTAGATTATATATTTGGGCAGCAGGGTCAGGCCTGTGGAATCCGGGCTGGGAGGTTTCTGTTGAAATTCCACGTACGATAGATCTAGGCCAGGTGCTGTCCCGGTGCAGTAGGGAAAAAATAACTTCTGCACTAGAGAGCCAGCTCCAGCCAGAGATTTTCCTTCTCTCGACGGATCAAAACAAGTGAAAGATGAGAGGGTGGAAATGAGGGGTTTACATCCAGAGTATGGCTGTGTCAAAAATATCCGTGTCCCACTTCTAGTGCTGTCACTCACACGCTGTGTCGCCACGGACATATAATTCAGTCTCACAGTTTTTCCTTGTTTTTAAGCAAGAGATCTTGCATTTCTTCCCGCACAGGGTATTTTAAAGACCTCTGATTTTTGTGTGGCGTTTGGTTTGCTAGAATTGCAAGATAGCTTGCCAGCTGAAGTTCCTTGCTCAGCTACATTTATGTGTCACGGTGTGGAGAATGAACTTATTTTTTTTTATTTCTGAATGGGGGAAGGGGATTTTTCCAGACTGGTATTTAAAGTGAAGTCTTCCGTATTGTCTCCTATTAGAAAAGGATTTAAAATATAATGCTGTGGTACTGTTTTCCCTGCTTCTGAGGTAGATTATAAAATGAGGAACTGCAAGTTGAATCAGAAATGGCTTAATAAAGCATTTGAGCTGCGTAAACAACCCCCGAAGTTCTACAGCGCTATGCTATATAGTTTCCTTTTAACCAACATGTACTCAAACCACCTAGTAAATGTAGCTTATGTAAGCTGACCAGACCACCCTTCCTGACATTGTCTTCTTTTGGGTGGAATTTATCTAAATATTAAAACTTTTTCTGCCCCTTCAGTGCTCTTCGTAGAAATCAGGGTTTCTTAAAATGCTAGTGTTTCTTAGTGCTAGTTAGTCATGAAAAAAACCCAACCCCCGAACTTCTTCTGGATTTGCACACAGATAAATGCCTGTTTCTGTCCGGATCCAGTGGGTGGTTGTGTCACGTGGTTTTATGCTGACCAAAATCCATCTTCAAATCCTCTGATTTAAGGGAGGAGAACAGGGGATTCCTCTCTAGTGAGTCAGCTTCTATCAGAGCGTGATCATGCCTCTGCTGATGGCGGAAGGAGTTTTTCCTTTGAGTTTAGTGATTGAGTGGATTTTCAGTGTTGCAGAGAACTATTGGTTTAAATTTGAAGTCATCTTAGGTATCCTGTACCTGTGAAGGAAGAAGGTGACCCATTTACCTTGTCCCTACTGAGTCAAAAGCATTACTAAAATGTCCTGTAAGATACTAACAACTCTTCTAGACAGTATTTGTTAGCTGTCCACTTCAAATGCTGTTCATTGCTAATCACCAGTGGAAGGGAACATTTTAATAGTTTTGGAAAAAAAAAAAAAAAAATCAAATAAATCAATGGAGATGAGACTGGAAGAACCCTCCATAGATCCTGTTTGCCTGAAATGCTTCATTTTGGGTGTCATTAGCATGGAAGAAAGTGACGAGATTCTCCAAGGGAGCATATGGAAGCGACAGCTTTGATTGTCTTCAGCTTCTCTGTGACTCCTCCAAAGCACACTGGGGCCTCTGTGTCCAAGGGGAATTCCAGCTCTGTTGGCTGTTCAGCTGAAGCTTTTTTAGTTAGCTGTCTGTGATCAAATCATTTGAAGACACATTTGGTCTCAGGAGGTGGAGATTTCTACATGGGAGACTGAACTGAGCTGCTGGAATGTATCGCACATTATCCACCAGATGGTTTTCAGCCACTTTGATTCGATCTGTGTTTGATAGCGATGAAGATGTGAAAACCACATATTCCTCTGGCATCGCTTACACAGGGGAGCACAGGCTGTGGAATGCAGCCGAGAGCTTCATCCCCTCTGCGCTCTTCTCCTCGGGCACCGGCTGGGCAGCACCAGCATCCTTCAGGTCATGCCACTGGCTGGTGTGGATGCAGCTGCTCCAGCTTGGACCATGCAGTCTTGGGATGCTCTCCTCCTCTCCTGTTTGGAACCAGCAGTCCCGCAGAGCTGCGGCAGCCGTTGTAGAAAGAGCGAGGACCATGTGCACGCTGGCATTTTATGCTCACAGGTACCTTGTGACCTTTTAGCTGGTCGGCAGGTTGCTCTGCATTTCTTGTAGGAGTTGGTGTGGTCTTAAGAGACAAGGAGCTGGCAGGAGGTTTGGGTTTTATTGTGATGGTTTTTGGTTTTTTTTGCTGTTTTGCTGCTTTAAAATCTGAAGATGGGTTTCAGTTAGGCAGCTGTTGTCAGTCACCGTAGTGTTCAAAGACTTTCCATTGATTGGAATATGGAATAGTGTCTAAATATTGTCATTAGCTTCGTGCTGATTCCTCTCCACTGAGGTTAAAGTTGTTTCACTTGCAACCTCAAGCTGGACTTGTGCTTTGCTCCCATGGGAACTAAAAATAATAATTACTTTAAGAATAGGTTCTTAATCACTTCCTTCTTTTGATGCACTACTTTTGTTTAGCATTTTGTAAGAATGTAATAGAAAATGTTTTAAACTATTTGTATTTTTATTCCAGTTTTAATGGGCTCTTTGAAGATGCTGGGAGTGTATGAGAATTAATTGCAGTTCATTTTAGGGTTTTTTGTAGAAAAGCATTTGTTCTTGTTATTCTGAGGGAAGATTATTAGAGTTCTGTTGCTTTGACAAACTGTGCAGCTGTACAGAGCTATGGAAAGATGAACATTAAGTTGACAGATTTCTTAGTCAAAGGTATGTGGGCATTTTGTCAGTGTTGGTGATGCAGCAGCATGTTCAGTCTCCTGTCTCTGAACTGCTAATGTACACATGAGAAACAGAAAAATATGTGCTTTAATCTGGGTTTAGAAGGAATGATAAGACAAGATATGCAACGATTCTGAGGCAGAGCTGGCTGTGCAGTGAACGCTGTGAAGGGGATGAGGCAGTTTGCAGAGATGGGGAAAATATTGAACAGATGGAGATCCACTGCAGCTGGATAACAGTGAGATAAAATACTTGATGTGGAGATCTTTCCATAAACTGAGTCTTGAAACTTGGAAGTGGGGGTGTGGGAGGTGTATTTCAAAGAGGGGCATGAGGATGCGCTAGCGCGCGCACACACACACACACACACACACACACACACACAAATCCAGAAGGGCTTTCCTCGACTTCAGCGAGCACGCAAAGTGTGGTTGTACTGAGTGCCTTAGAGCCCAGCTACAGAGAACACCACAAGTACATTAGTAATTGGTTTTCCTATTCCTTGCTAAAAGTTTACATGTTTTATTATTACTTCCAGTCAGTGAAGTTGCTTGCTCCAGCAAGTCTACTTGCCTTAGAGGGAGCCAATGTTCTATCTTGTGTACCAAATTTTGTTTATACTTAATTTCTTCTCAAGCATCCGAGTCCCAAAGGCTGCAGCAGAGCCTGACAGCGTGGCCTGCAGAGCTCAGCGTACAGAACACCCCCTGAAGGGACAGCCTGGCAGGGACCCGGGGGGAGCACGGGCCTCACAAGCTTGTCACTTGTCACTTATCTCCTCTCTCCCTGCTGTGAATTGTCCGTTCAGTGCAGTTGGTATCTGATCTCAACACCCGCTTCCCTGCGTGTACAAAAGCATAGCAGTTTATTTTTAAAGAGGATGAGAAGAAAAATAAAAAAATACCCTTTTACTGTTAGGCAACGTCTCGCCTGATGGTGATTTGACCTGTTGCTACAACTGGCGTTATATGTAGTGAAATGGGAAGAGCAGAGCTGGCTTTTTCTTCACCTGTTACTTGGCTGAGGTCTGTCATGGTTGTGGGAATGCCCGAGTGGTAACAGCAGTTCTGGTGCTGGCGAGGGAGAAAAGAAATGTGAACCAACTACCTGAAGAAAGTGGTAGTTTAATATCCTCCTATTGGCAGCTCTGGCATTCTGGCTGCTTCTGTTTAGGCTGTGAGGACTTTTTACTTGTTTATAGTATTACAAGTTTTATTACAAGTTTTCTTTAAAAAAAGCTGCTGTCAGGAGGTTTCCCAGGCTAAGTAGGAAACTGGGAATGAGCAGTTCTCCGGCTTTGGGCCAGCCTCTGCCTGGCCCTGGGCAATCCAAGGGAAGTGCCTGGCATTGCTCTAGGATGTACTTCCCATTCTCACAGGGTTTTTAGAGCTGAAGTGTAAAACGGGGACTTCAAAGGAAGGCTAATTCAGCTCTTCGATGAGTTCGTTTGTACTGACTGTGTGATAGCAAATTGTACATCTCTCTAGCTGCAGTTCATGGCAGAAGTCACTCCCCATTGACCAGGGGATTTTTTTTCAGAGAGGGCAGACTGTTTGGAGGTGACATCGCTCCTGTCACCCGTTTGTGTACTCTTCCCGACAGAAGACTTTGACCTTTTGATCTGATGCTTGTGATGTTTCAAGATGAACCCGTTGCCTTTGCACGTCTTGCCGCGTTGATTGCAGTTTGCATCGCTGGTCCGCTTCCCACGTAGCAAGGGTGTGCAGACAGCATAAGGAGGTGTAACCTGGGCAGATGGATGGCTAAAACCACAGAACGTGAGAGGGAGAACCTGGGATAGGCACACCACCTCTAATCTGTGACCTGAAATGTGATACATTATGAATATTTTCCACTTCCTCTGCTCTGTCAGTAGTATGGATTAATGATTCATAAAGGTGTGTTTTAAGGGCTGGGTAGTTTGTGTTTGTACAGTGTTTACTGCTGTCCCCGTTGCAGTTTCCTTTTTCCTTCCATCTCCTTCCCACCTCCCGAGATTGTTCGTACATAAGCCATTTCCAGCCTTCCTTTTCCTTGGAGAAAAGTTACTATTTCTAGCCTCTTGGTAATTCCTTGTGCCCTGCTGTGTTTACCGGCATTGTGGAATTGGTAGGTGTTGGTTTTTCTTGGGCCAGAACTGGTATTTCATTCTTCCATTCTAGTGTTACCAGCCTGGAAAACCAAATGGAACTGTAAAAGTGAAATTGTGTTGACTTCATCCAGCTCCTCTGCAAAATCCCAACCAAGCCTATATGTGGCTAAATGTACAAAAAAAACCATCTAGGCCAGGTTTTGCACTTAATTTTGTGCAGTCTTCTTCTCAGCTGATGGAAGCTCATAGGCTGGTATTTGAGAAGGTGGGATACCGGGACAGACAAAAGTACGGGTGAAGTGAATTTCAGTCCTGCTGAAGATATTGGTGAGTCCAGTTGTGACGCTTGTTAGTGGATAGATGAGAACATGAAGGAGCCTTGAAAACTGGACTCATCTCTGGCACCTACATCAGTAAGCTGTGGACAGCACGTGCAAAAGTCACGGGCCAGTGTGGCTTGTTGTACGTTTTCGTGTTGACGGTTTGGCAGTTTTAGAGGGATGCTTTGTCTTGGGAGGAGGAAAAACTGAAAGCAGACTGATTTGTTGTCTATTTTGTTTCAGTGGAAAGCTGGTTTCACCAAAATGGAAAAATTTTAAAGGCTTGAAGCTTCAGTGGAGAGATAAAATCCGTCTCAATAACGCCATCTGGAGGGCATGGTACATGCAGTGTAAGTATCCTGCTGAGTCGAGTCACTTGCTGTAGAATACTTTTTGAGGTATGTATATGGAAGAAGCAAGAGAATTGAAGTTGCTGTCTAACGAAAAGCTCAAACACGTGCTGAAGGCCGAGCTGTCTTGGAGGCTGTCGTGGCAGTGCCATTGGATCAGTGCTTTCCTAGAGATATCCTCACAGAGGCTGTGTTGAGATCTCCCCGTTTCCCTTGGTTATCTGGAAGGAACCCTGGCTAGATTTATTTTTTTTTTTAATGATTTTTTCCACATCTTGCCACTGAAGTGACAGAGCTCTCTGCAGAACCTGCACACGTGGAACACTCACTCTTTCATTCTTGTTTCAGACCTGGAGAAGCGCAAGAATCCAGTGTGCCACTTTGTGACTCCACTGGATGGCTCCGTTGATGTTGATGAACATCGTCGGCCAGAGGTATGTAAAACCTGAGGAACAGACTAATGAGCTCTAAAGCTTATAACAAGATTTTTCTAGTCCTTTAGGTCTGAGCACAGCACAGAAATTCTTTACTCCTTTGTCTTTATTTAGAAGGAACTATTAATATAAAGCAAACTGAACCCAATTTTATACGTTTATCCCATCAAGAGGATCAGGGTGCAACTGGAAGGACGTGTATTATCTCTTCAACTTAGCTCCGTGTTCTACTTTAGTGAAACATTAGTCACAGAAGTGGAATTTGAATAATAAGATTTTGACAGCCCCTGCTCTCTGGCTGGAGATTGCTAAAGTCGGTGGGAAATCAGAGTGATGGTTGTTTTCAGGATTGAATCTGAAGTGCCCCTGTGAGAGTTTTCTGTGTTTTCTGTAATTGATGAGTTGTGATTTCAACACTACAAGCGGTTTCTTTTTCTCGCTCAAGGTAACTTCACAGAAAGAGCAAATATGAGTTTGGATACTTTAACTTTTGTGCTCTTCTAAACATAAATGAAAACTAATGTCTGCGCCCTGGCTCCTTGCAGAAAACCAGTGGGGCCCTTGCTGTGGCAACACGTGACACTCTGTACTGCGTAACCCTAGAATAATTCGTAACTCAGAGGATTTCCAGTGTGTTTGTGCAACTGTCTCAGGTTTTTGAAAGAACAGTGTTGATGTTTGTGTTGAGAGATGACTCTTGAACAGCAGGAAGTTGCGATAAAGGTCTCATTAGTCTACTGTTGCCACTTTAGACACTGCTACCTATGATGCGTTAAAGACCCACATTGTTATGATGCTTCTGTTGCTCTTAGTACGTGACCTGTAAGGTCACGCTTGTCCCTGAGCTGGACATCAGTTTTCTATTGCTTTGTGTCATTCTTAAGAGCTTTTGTGGATGTTTGTGCATGTTCCTGTAACCTTGTGAAATTCTCTTTGCCTCTCTTCTGCGGAACGTGCGTTACGTGTATTTATACGTTACGTGTATTTGTACATTATATGTATTTATACGTTATATGTATTTGTATGTTACATGTATTTATACGTTATATTTTAGTGAATTCATTTTAAAGAATTGGGGAGGTTTTTTTGCCATTTCTGAACTACGAGCTGTGGTTGAGCTGATGTGGGAGATGCTGACAGTGCAGTCAGACATCTCTGTTTATTGTGGGAAGGATGAAGTTAGTACTGTCAGATTTGCACTGTGATAACTGAACTCCAGGACAGTGTGGGCTGCTGATGCATGAGCTCAGACAGAATTAACATGTTTTCTTTTGCCTTTTTTATGCCTGAATATTTGCTTGGAAATTTCTTGAATGTTCAGCCATTACGTGACTCTGTGAAATACAGGGTATGTGTTTTGTGTTCTCAGGCCATTGCAACAGAAGGGAAGTACTGGAAACGAAGAATCGAAATAGTCATCAGGGAATACCACAAGTGGAGAACATACTTCAAGAAAAGGGTCTGTTGGTTTGCCCAGTGAAAGTAGCTTACTTGAACTCGTTTAGTATGTCATGGCTTGTTGGGTTTTGATGTCGTTTTTGCTCGCATGCAAGAGTATTTAAAATAAAAAAAGCTAGCCCAGGCGCACTCATCTGATTGGCCCCACAAAAAATTCTTGTGCGGGGACTAATTGTGCACGAGTGGATCTTAAAAGTTTTTGCAATATCAGGTCTTCTGCTGGCATTTACAGGACCTATTCTGACTTTAACATTTGCTTTGTTCTCCTTTTGCAGTTACAGAAACATAAGGATGAAGATCTTTCAAGCTTGGTCAGGGTAGGTAATACCACTGATAGGTGGCAGCATTTATGCTTGTAGAAGCTGCAGTAAGTAACGAAGCTGTACGTGCAGTAGCTTGCATTGATTAAAATCTAAAGACAAGTATCTTGCTTAAGCCTTAATTAAGGTTAGACACCTTAATGTTTCTGTGCTTTAGAGAGCAACGTAAGATTTGTATCTTAAATTGGATGGAAGAGAGGTTGAATGTCAAGTGCTGTGACAAAAGAAATGAGAATCAGTATTGGGTGTCCAGAAAAATCAATCCCTTTGAAGGCTGGCGTGTTATTTCATCTTCTTACTGAGTTGTAACTGTCACTACTGCCTTGCTTGTGTAACTGCTCAGGGAAGATGTGTGTGCTACTTGCAGATCTTCCTGCTGCCCACAACACAGGCAAATGATGTGCCAGGGTCCTCAAAAAGCTGAAATGTTTAAAGGAATGAGGGTATTGCCTTTTAGTATGCACTGCGTGGAAAAATTTAGGCCGTTTTTATATATTGCACCAGACTGCTTTAGCGTCGTCTAGGCAGCCTGACTTTTCTTCCTTTCCTCTGGCAGGATGATGACGTGGTTCTCTGGCAAAAGAGAAGGTATGGCAGAGAAACCCCCGTCCCTATGGAGGAAGGCAGCCTCTTGGATGCAGATATGCTTATGTCTGAGTTCACCGACACGCTGTTCTCCACGCTGTCTTCACATCAGCTGGTTTCCTGGCCAAATTCCAGGGACATAGGTATTTGTTGGCTATTAATTACATTGCAGTGGGAGCCTCTAGAAGTCTGGTTTGTTGCTTTGCTGCTTTTCTAGTCTTGCCTAAGAAATTTATCTTTCTTGCTGATACAGATAAAAATGGGTCAAAGAACGTAAATGTCTTGTGCCTTATAGATTGTGGTATCCCAGTGTTTCATCCAACCTTAATTTTTGTCCGTGACAATGTCCCTTAGAAAAAGTGGGGGTCAGATCTCCTGTAAAAACCATCCCAAGAGCTATACAGTCGTGTTGAATGCTCTCTAACTGAAGGCTCTGACTGTCTGAAGGCACAGCAGATGTCCACTATACATCATCCTTCTTGTGTGGATGTCTTGAGTAACTCCAGAGCAACTGTGGTTTGCATGAAGTGTACTTGAGACAAAAATAAATGGACAGTGGTTTATTTTAAAATTCCCTGCTATGAGCTGTGGTGGTTCAGGTTGTGCTTCCCAGCAGGTTTGTGTGTTGTGACAGGACAGGAGGTTTGGGAGCAGGAGGCAGCTGAGCTTGGCAGTCCTCAGTTGTTAGTTAGAGCCTTCAGGTTTCACCTCTTCCATTTGACTGGTTGGAATTTTCATCCCTTAATGGTTTTGATTTCAGAACTTTGGTGTAGTTCTGAAGGAAGGCAGATGCTTAGTTCTTTTTCAGCAGCAGTTTTTCTGCAAATATCCTGGCCAAGCTTGGCTGTGGAGTAGGTATTTGTGTTCTAGCCAAATGCTATGTTCCCACTGCTGTTAACACTGCAAGTGATCTGAAGCTGATCTGATCTAATCTATCTCCTGAATTTTTCAGCACACTTGGGAAATGCTGACATGATTCAACCGGGGCTTATTCCTCTCCAGCCAAATTTTGATTTTATGGATACTTTTGAGCCTTTTCAGGGTAAGAATCATAAATATATGGTCAATTTCTTTTGCAGTGATTTCTGAACTAGTTTCTAACAGACGATTAAATGTTGCAGATACCTACTCTCCTGAAGAGAGTAGGCCTTCACCTGAGTGCAAGGTGAAGAACACTTGATATGTTTCCATTGTTCATTATTTCAAGCAGATGCATATGTGGGTACACCTCCTTGTTACTGTGGCCCTAGTCCTTTACTTACCTGGGTTTGAGAGTCACTCTAGGATTGTTTATTCCAAAGTTTAAACCTGGTTGTTAATTTGTCTCTCAAAAGAATACCGTTTAGACCTTGGGTCGTTGAGTAGTTAAAGATAAAACATCAGATGGGGTCAGGAGAACTCAGAGAATCACTTAAGTTTTTCCCATTTAGCACTTCTTACTGATGAAGTGATTTAACACTTTGTTTGCCTTGGAACATTTTCTGGTACTCAAGAATTACATATGACATTTAAACTGCTGCTGACAACTTTGGTGGTTGCAGATCTTCATGGAAGTCAAAAGTCCCATCTGTTAGCAGACTGGGTCAGCTAACAATTCTATGGGACTGCATTGAGAACCAGGTCTTGTCTGTCTGCATGTAGGTGAGCCTTGAACAGCAGACAGGTTTTTATATTATCCTAAGCTTGTGTGGAAGTTGAAGTCTACCCTGAACAGATCAGTCGCTCTGGAAGATGACAGTTCTGTGTCATACACTCAGTAGCTGTTATATGAAGAGACAAAATCTTATGGTTTGATTATTTGCTAAATAATATTGCTATTTCTGTGAATTTTGGTATCTAGCAATGCTGTAGCTCGAGTATGAAAAGTAGGAAATTAATAGGTGGCTTTTTATATTTCAGATTTATTCACACCCAGTCGTTCCAGTAATTATTTCCCTTCTGTGTCTGCTGTCAGCTCAGCAACAACAGACAGCAGCAGCCATTCTTCCCAGGTAAGAGAAGTTCTCCGTGTTTAAAACAGCCTCATCTCAGGCACACGTGAAGGCTGTGAAGACTCTCTGACGTGACCTGTGTCCTTCTCAGAAGGAGTTCACGTGAGAGGTTCAGGGGTCATGTCTGAATCTTGGAATACTTTTCTTTTCTGTCAGTCTCCTGTCCTGCCGTCGGGTTCGTTGCCCAACACGCTTCCAGCAGGGAACATCAGTGACGGACTGATGACTTCCTCAGTACCCTCTCCTGTCATTCCTGATGTTGGCACTGACCAGTGTTCCAGCATTAGAAGTGGAGGATCTTTCATCCAGCCAGTGGACTTCACTCCTGACTCATCTCTCAGCGGGCCACAAACTTTTATGCCAGTGTTTCAGACACCCTTGCCACTGCTTCAACCTGCGACACAGCAGCACCAGTCCCCGTTGCCTGCGGTGCCTCTGAATTCTAGCTTAAGCTCTCCACCAGCTGCGTTTGCTGCACCAGAAACCCAGAAGTTTGGCCTCTGTGAATCTACAGTTATCACCCACACAGCCTCCGCTACGTTGACCCACAACGCCCCAGCCACCACCTTCAGCCAGAGCCAGAACCTCGTCCTGGCGACACAGCAGCCGGGCACAGGAGTGCCTTGTAACCTGGCTTTCCAGACTGCTGTCCTGCAGGGGCAGCCTCAGCCCCAGCTCCAGTCCCAACTGACGTTTGCACTCCCCAAAGCTGTTCCTCTGGTCAGTGCTGGGACAAGGCCTAAACAGTCACAAAAAATAGTGCCTGCTCCGAAGCCTGAAACAGTGTCCTTATTATTGAAGAATGCCTTCATCACCCCAGGTGAGAAGTGGTGGTAGGGTGATGTTTTTCTTTTCTGAGTGGGACTAGCAGGAGGGAGACAGCTTTTTGCTCTTCTTGATTTATATAGTAAGTAAAAATACAGCTACCTGCGGGTGTCCAAGGAACCCCTGAATCCACTGGCGCGTTGCTGCACTCTTCCATGGGATGCTCTGGAACGCTGTGAGGATTGGAAGTGGTTTGATTGTGAGTGTGAAAAGCTGACCTGTGAAAGGTGTAAAATCAGTGCTGGGCTGTGTAGACGTATCAGCATGTGGGATGACTGGAGCTGTCGGCTCCTGCCCCATAGAAACCTCGGGTTTGATGTTTGGTGGTGTTCTGATTAGGTCTGCCCCTCAGAGCATTAGACCAGAGCAGAGTAGGAGATGGTAGAGAGATACAGTGTAGGGTGGAGAGTGACAGATCTGTCCCTGTCATTGATTCATCTGGTTGCACTGTGCCTGCCTGTGCATCACCACACTCTGTAATACCAGGGTTCTGGTAGAAGGATAGACCCATAGAATTGTTTTGGTTGGAAGAGACCTTTAATGTCAAGTCCAACCATTAAAGCAGTACTGCCAAGTCCACCACTAACCCATGTCCCTCAGCACATCTCCACAGCTTTCAAACCCCTCCAGGGATCATGGGGACTCCACCACTGCCCTGGACAACCCTGGAGGGGAAGAAATTGTTCCTCAGCTCCAACATAAACCTGCCCTGGGGCAGCTTGAGCCTGGTTCCTCTTGTCCTGTCCCTTGTTCCTTGGGAGCAGAGCCCAACCCCCCCTGGCTCCAACCTCCTGTCAGGAGCTGTCAGAGCCAGAAGGTCTCCCCTGAGCCTCCTTCTCTCCAGGCTCAACAAGCCCAGGGCCCTCAGCTGCTCCTCACCCCCTTTGTGCTCTAGACCCTTCCCCAGCTGCCCTACTCTGGCCACGCTCCAGCCCCTCAATGCCCTTTTTGGATTGAGGGGCTGAAAACTGAACCAAATACTCAAGGTGCAGCCTCACCAGTGCCAAGCACAGAGGTGCAGTCGCTTCCCGGGTCCTGCTGGCCACGCTATCTGTACTGGTAATACTTTGGATGTATTCTGACTTTGGCCTTAGGTGTGCCAGAGACTCTTTGAGTCTGAGTGCAGTGTTGGCTGAGGAGCAGATGTTGAAGAGGAGCACAGCATTGGTCCGGATGGAAACACAGGAGCGTGCCTCTCATCCAGCATCAGTGCTCCCTGGTAGAACCAGGGTGATGAGAATCATTCTTCCATTGGGGAAGGAGTAAGAACAGGGAGCTGGAGATCTTTGTCTTGAGCAACCTACAGTCTCTTGAGATGCTGTCAGGAGCACCTGTACGTTGGGTGTGATTTGGAGCCATTGGCACAGCACAAGGCTCAGAAGAACAAGCACGAGCAGAGAGCGCTTTGCTTGTGGTGGTTCTTGTGGGAAAGCTCACGGCTAGGGCAGGACAGGCAGTACATTTATTCTTGCACACTATTTTTAGACTCGTGCTGGCTGGGGGCCAAGTGACTTCAGCCACCTGAAATGTGCAACAATAATCCAAGAAAACCCCTGCCTGGAGGAGTATTGTTAATGAGGCTGTGCGAGGGAGTAGGTGTGTCTGCCAGGGCTGGGCATTGTGGTTACCCACCAAAAAAAAATAAAATAATCACTGTTCCGGAGCAGAACAGACCCAAGGATCTAATTCTAGCATGCCACTGGGAACAAGCTGGCCCATTAGTAATACCAGCAGGGTGTTGATGGTGATGTTTCTGTCTATGGTGTGTTATAAAGCAAGAGTCCTTGTATCTTCAGCAGCTGAGACGTTCATTTGTCACCTACTAAAGCATTGTAGGCAGCTTTCCTTTTCAGAAAGCTTTGGCTCCTAGCTTTTTAGTGCTTCTTGGGTTGTTCCTCACCTTTTAGATTGCTTTCCCAATACTTCATCAGTAACTTCTGGACCATTACAACAAAAGGCTTTGCTTCTCTAGATTTGAAGTTGTTGCTGTTTTTCGTTCCTGGCAGCAGCACGTGGTCAGGGATCTTGGTGCTCTTAAACCACTGGGATGCCAAGCTCAGAGGTGAAATCCAACATCTTATGTAAAGACTGGAGCTTTATTTTTGGCAATAGAATAAACATCAGTACTTGTAACTAAGGCGTTTATGCCTGTCATTTGTGTTCAGATCATCTCAAAACTACAAAACAAATTGCCTTATAGCCTCTATTAGAAAGGGACGTGTAACATTTACTGCCCTGTGATATAAGGACTCAAAAATCTGCCCAGATTGTCTCATCGGCTGCAAAACTTCACAAGGGAGAGAACTCTATCGCCACTTCAGGATTAACGTTCTGATTTTGAGAGGAAAGTCTGCAAAAGATGAATGTGTGGGATAGAAACAGGAAAAATCTCAAGGGGCATCTAAATACGTGCTGATTGTTGCAGTTACCCAAAAGTGGAAGTTGGAAAGGTGGAGTCTGTGTGGCAGTGTTGATGCACTGGTAAGAGCAGGCTCTTCAGCTCCCCAGAGATGCCGTAAGTCCAGCTGAACTTTAGTGAGCAGCAGAAGGGTTGTGATTCCAGCTTTACATGTGGGAATGCTGGGGCGAAGAGTGAACTCCTTGGCTCTGAGTGACATTGCTCTCTGCCAGATAGACCCACGCGAGGGCTGGCGTGAGGCTTGTGCAGTTCACAGGCCTTTCTAATGCAGGCTGTACGGAAACTCCGGTCGATTCAAAACACGGTTGTTCAGTCACAGTAGGGGACAGGACATTAGATACCCTGCACTGTCTCCTGTTGTGCTGTGCGTGTCCTTCAGTATCCTGATGCTACGCTGCAGAGGGGTAGCTTGGCAGCAACGGAGCCGTTGTGGCACTTTCCATACATCGTGACTTTATTAGTACTGGTAAAATAGGATGAACTACCCAGAGTCAAAACATTTAGCACTAGGACACAGGGGCTACAGCGTAATGTTGTGCAGTTTGGTGTAGGCTGTTTGTTTAGCTTTACTTAGCATGAGTAGCCAGATTTGCTGAAGCCTTAGGCTGCAAGCTGTGAACTTTTCACTGAGGTGTGCTGAACTTTTACCTTGTTAAGCAAAACGGGGCCTCTGGAGCCAGCACAAACCAGAGGATAAGGAGGCCACAACCGTCAGCAGAAGCTGCAACTTGACAAGATAAGAACAGTTAATGGTCTACCTGGAGACAGAGGAGGAATCCAATAAGATGTTAGAGGATCCCAGACCAGATATCACCATTGGACCAAAAGGCATGTGAGGGGTGGGTGTGTAGATTGTAAGGGTCTGATTGCCCAGGGATATCTTTGTTCAGGGACCCTCTTTGGAGGCACTCATCTCGAGCTGTTCCTGCTGCTGTACCACTCAAATTTTATTTTTTCTTAATGGAATCTGGCACCTGAGACTCTGCTGTGGGAAACCTTGGCTCTGAACTGTGGGGATGATACCATCCAGATGACTGTGTGTATGCGTGTCCAGGAGTTAATTAGGGCACCCATCGGTTCACCGGAGCCACCCTCTGTGAAGGAACTTAGGTCCTAGCAGCAAAGTCTTGAGTGGTGTTAAAGTGACTCCCCAAGTCTAAACTGGACGCCCGGACAGTGCGAATTACCTTGAGAGTGCAAAGGAGAGCTGAAGCAAGTACAGGCTAGAATGAAACAGAGTAAGTTTGCCTTAGTTTTCTCAAAAAGCATCCAGAAAGCTGTGTCTTTGTGATTCTTCCCTTCAAAACAATGTAGGATGGTCAGCCACGTTCCTTTTGAAGTCTGGGCAAGAATGATGTCAGCGTTAATGCCATGTCAGTAACTGTACATCTGCTTTGGTTAGGTTGGACCGCGACAGATTTGTATTAATCTAGAATACTGTAGTTAACAGCAGGTATCCCGATTCCTGTCGTGGGGACAAGTCTCCCGTACAGACTTTTGTTGGAATTTTTGTAACTTTCTCTGTGGAAACGGTTGCTGCTGTTGACAGTTATCTCTAGCTGTCTTAACACTGCAGAGCTGGTTCTTTCACCTGCTTTCTGGAATTCTGGTGCTGATTCCCAGTCACATTTGGTTGTCTTGCGCTTGTGCGTCACCTAAAGCAGCTGTAAGAACAGATAGTGAAAGAAGCAAGTAGAGTGAAGTGGTGAGGATGAGAATTCAATGTATATATGCAAGGAAGCATGAAGTATTGAGTATGCATCTGTCAGTTGGCTTCTGTCACTGACCCTTTCTGGGTCAGCAGAGCACGCCTGAGATACAAGAAGTATGGATGTGAGAGGAGAGGTGAAGATGATCTTCCTTCTGTAAGTGAAGACACTTTACACCTCCCTGATTTACTGGGTACCTCTGTAAATTCACCTTGAAACAGGGACAGGGAAGCCAGAAGCCTCAGAAATAACTGGTGTGTTAGAGTCCTTTGTACTGGATTCGTGGGACTGAGATTATGAGAAGACTGGTGGCACTTTGGTACCATTACCTTGCAATACAGAGAGGTGCCCATTACTCTATTGCCCTGGTCAATAGCAAGTTATGACAAGATTATTATTTTTTTTTTCCTCATTTTTGTCTTATTAACTATTCTAACTTGTGTTCTTCAGCTGCCTTTCAGGGACAGTCCAGAGCTGTGATTGTAACTCCAGCACCTTTAAAGAGAGAAAGGATTTTGACGCCAGCCACGTCTCAGTCTAATGTTGCAATTGCACCAGCTGGAATTGTCAGAGTAAGGAGAAGAAAACAAAAATATATTTGGGTTTGGTTTTTTTTTTTATTAGGCCTGTTATTTGCAAGTAGTTAGAGCCCTGGAGTGCTCAGGAGGGTAATTAGTCCACTAAATCTCACCCGTTACCCAGCATGTGCATTTGTGCATTCAACATTATGGTTGCTTATTTTTAATTTAGCTCCTTTATGGGCCTGGAAGCACTGTCTGGTGTTCCCAGACTCTGTTCTGTCTGATGCAACAGTAAGATTAAGAAGGGGTGTGTATTCCCAGTGCTGTGAACGGGGATGGGTTGTGCTTTTAGTTAGAAGGAGCCCAGGATGTCACCTTTCCATTGACTTACTGGAAAGCATGCCTAGAGCATGGAAGTGGGTTTCCCAATATGCTGTATGCAGGAAGATGGAAAGTTTTTAGTATTTTATACTGTTGATGCTGTTGTTGTAATACTGCTTTAAGTTCTGAAAGGGTACTGGTCTCCTGCCATAAGTCTGACTTAAGTGCCTGCCAGTTTTTTATATATTAGCCCTTATTTTGTGTCATCAGATTGTTATTCATGTATTAATTTGCTGCTCATAGCGAAAGGCAAGGTAACAAATCTCTCTCTCCTCCTTTCTCCTTTCTCTCATCCCCTCTCTCCCTCTGCCCCATCTCCCCCTTCCTGCTCTTTTTCCCTCTCTCTGTTTTTCTCTGTGCTATTTCTGTGCTGTTCCCAGGTTCCTGCGGTGACGGAGTTCCATAGTAACATTCTGGTTGGTCCAGCACAGCGAGCACCAAGTAGCCAACAAACCCAGTCCACAGTCTCACATCTCTTCTCTCCTAGTGTAGTCCAGGATGCGTTGGTGAAAGGAGAGAAAATCCCTTCCCACAGTAGCAGTTCACAAGTTCCCTCACCTACACCTAGTAAGTTAGAAAGCTGTAAGCATTGTCTCCCCCCTGCAGGTGTGTGTTTCCATGGGTTAGGCAGGGTGTAAATGGGCCTTGAGGAACCCTGGATCATTTTTGAAGGAAGAGCTTTCTAGACCCTTAAACCCTGGAGCTTTGGTCGCATCCAGTCATTGGCAGATTTTGTCTTAAACTACTGTGCAGGGTTCCCACAAACTGTGATTTCGTGCTTCCTGTAAGTGGCCCCTTTCTAAAAGGGCGTACGGACGTAGCCACCGAGAAACAAAACCAGTTTGAAAAGCATCTGTGCAGAAAGTGCTGGATAGGTTTGTTGTTCAGTTTCATAACTATCATTTTGATTGGAGGATCTCAGAACACAATCCTTATTGACAGTTGGCAAGTGCAAAGACTCCTTTTGCATGCCTGTTGGTAGAGGGGCATCTGGGCCGGTTTTAGAGACGTGCTGGTTTTGCTGCTTAGATACCTTGTAAGTGTTACTGTCACATCCCAGACCATTAGAGCTTCAAATGGGGGATTTTAGGATGATGGAATTGCAGCCTGTGCATTCAACGTCCCTTTGCTGAAATGGTGTGTGTGTGACAGGAGTATTACATACCACTATTGGGGATGTATTAGCCTTGTGCCATGAAATACTCGCCTCTCCTGGCAGTCCTGACGTTTCCCAGCATGCGGTCGCTGCATCAATGAGTGTAATTTGGTTGCCGACTGCATTTCAGCTCAATTCTGAATAGAAACTTCTCAGCAGTTAAATATTTGCTCCAGAAAGTTGTTTGTTAATGTGACTTGTCTTTCTTCCTTTTTATTGAAGGCCGAGACTGTCAGAATTCAGGTCAAGCTTCCCCCTGCACCTCTGAGCAGAGCCCCAGTCCACAGTCTCCCCAGAACAGCTGCTCAGGAAAAGCTGCCACTGACCCTAGCATGGCTGCATTCAAGGTGTGTATCCTTTTCTTTGAAGTGCTTTTCTTCTCTGCCTTCGTAGCTACTTTTCTGCCTTGATGTCTGAGCATGGACTAGAGAGTTAAGCTGTGCTTCAGGAACAGTGGAATATTTGTGCCTTAGGTTTAGCTTGTGCTGTATCTCTGCTGCTCTGTTCAAGTTAAAATGTCAGACTTGAATAACCTCTGCTCTTCAGGGCTCTGTCACTAGAGGGGCCAGGCTTGACTGAACCTCTGCAGGTCCTTATGGTCGTGACAGCAGTTGCTGCTGTGGCTCACAGGAGTGTTACGACAGGACTCAGTTTACCTAGTCAAAGATTTCAGGGTTAATTTTCTAAACTGTGTCTTTGTGACACTGTTCTGTTGGGGCTCTTCAGTCTGCAGCACTCTGGCCATCACGGGAGGCACGGAAGGTTACTTACATGTCTCCAGTGATGCTGCTCCCCAGAGAAGCAGCTCCAGAGACTACACGTTACAGCTGTTAAACACTTGGAGAATTACTGGGGTCAGAACTCAAAAGCAGACTCAAGCTGACCTTGTCAGAACACTTTCTGTGATGGTTTGAGAAACTTACCCACAGAAAACAGCCAATGCAGGATAATCACTTCTCATTCAGTTGTGAAAGGGACTGTTACTTAACTCTTCTGCAAGTGCCAACCCCTTTTTGGCTTCTCTTTGTATACCCTGTGAGTTGATGTCAGCTTGATTACCCCCAGGGCAGAAAGGTAAGTTTAAATACTTGCAGCCTGTGATTGCACTCAGGTCTAGTTCTGTTACAGAGGAGAATCAGAACTGCCCCTTGCTGAGCATGCTGCAGGTTACTCATGAAAGTTTCAGTTACTTGCTTGGTATTAATGCTCACGGTCAGTAGTTGCAGCCTGGTTTTGCTGCTAGAGAGCAAGTTAACAAAGGAACATGTTATTAGGACTGGCTGGTGATGGGAAGGTGGCCACTAGATGGAGGAGTGTCCTTAAAAGTAAGGATAGTGCTTTATAGGCATTTAAACTCACCTGCTTCGACAGGAATTGCTTTGGATGTGTACTGTTAGTAACTCTTTCCTAAGACAAGACAGAAACAGGGTTGTTTGCCAGACTCTAGGTGTATGTTCTTTTGCTCCTCTGCGTCTTTAGTTAGACTAAACAGTTCTGTATTGCTGGGTAAGACTTTTTTTTTTTTCTTTTTCCAGTTTGGCAAAGTATAGAGGGCACTGAAAAATCTCAGTTCTGCTCTTGAACCTGGTTTTTTTTTTCTGTGGTTTTGGGCAGCTGCTTCACTGCTTTATTACATTGTTTTCCTCCACTATAAAATGGGTTGATTATGAGCTGCTGCTGGAAAGCCCAACTCTGCCAAGAATGTGTTCTCAAAGTGCAACGTCCTTATTGTCTTCCAAGAATTTTGGGGGAAACAACTTATAAGTTTGTAATGCTAGAGATGAAAATGCTAATTCCTGACGAAGCCTTTATCCTCAGGGTAAGCCAGAGTTGCAGATTCTTTTTTCATTTTATTTTTGTCAGACTCCCTGTTACATCAGTAAATTTTATGTATATATTAAGAAGAAATTATATGGACTGTTTTAACCTTAAAGGCTTCAACAAGATCTTAACTGATTTCATGCCTCAAAGAGTGGAATCTTCAGGAAAGGAAATTGTGTAACAGTCTCAAATAGGAATTTTTACTTTAGAAAGAAAGCCTACAAGGTTTTGAATTTAATTTTATATACTGGATACTTTTTAATAATAACATCGTTTGGAAATTTATAGTCATGTGACTTTGGGAAGACTACAAATGCCACAATTCAACAGGAATTACACTGGGAATTTGAATAGCTGAAATAGCGATGGTGGTAGAATGGTAAAGGAGAACAGCACAGACTGAGCTAATTTTATTTGTGCAGAATCGAAGAATGAGGCACATTTCAGAACAAAAACGAAGGTTTCATATCAAGATCGCTTTCAGTACTCTGAACAGCTTGGTTTCGGCCAACTCCAAGTTGGTAAGTAACCTGGCAGCACTGACAGTTTGTTATGGAATATAAGAAAGAGTCATTCTAAAAACACTTGCTATTAAATTTAATCTCTCCACTGTTGACTGAGAAATGCCAGTCAGTCAGTGAAGATACTTGAACTGAGGGATTTGGAAAGGGAAGGGTGATAAATCCACGGCTTACACTCTTTAGAGTGTGAAAGCGCTTCAGCTCTTTCTCATATAGCTTCAAATGCTGAACGTGTCTTATCTGATGAGATGCTGCAGCTTTAAAGCCAACAGGGAAAGAAGAAAAACTGATCTTTCTTCAATCCTCGCCCTTGAGAGCCCAGTAATGAGGATTTTTGTCACGTTTGCAGCATAAGATGACTTTGCATTTACTGTTTTGTAGCCTTTCTTCTGATCTATTGGCTTTTTGTACTCATTCTGGCTGGGTTCTGGTCCCCATAGCTGGACTTGAAGAAGCTGTGGTGCAGCCAGTACTGTAAGTTTATTCTGCCTAAACCAGGAGCCAGCCAGAAACCAGGGGCATGAAGTTGGAACGATGCTGGTCCTGGCTTAATATACCTTGAGCTGTGCTAGTAATACCCATCTGTGAGCACAGCTTGTTAGCCTAGGCTTCAGGCCATGCTAACCACAGCTGAGAGCATGGCAGAGACACCTTCTCTGCCTGCAAATGCTGTTGAAACTTGTCAGTGAGGCAAAGGAAGACTAAAAGTCCAGTGAAATTTCTAAAAGTTCCGACACCGATGAGATCTCTGCCTCCCAGGAGGAGTCAGGAGCCTGACAAGTTCAGATGGTTTTGAAAATCCTTATAGGACCCTTTACATCTAGTAAAGGGCTTCCCCCCACCCCCCTCATCTTTTTCACATAGATTTACAGGGAGGGGGGGAAATCCCAACTGACTTATCATTGTCAAATGACTTTGTCCAAATTAAGAACATCTTCTGGCTACGTTCGTTAACTTTGGTCACTAAATTGAACTCAATCATTGAAACACAGACTTGTTTGCACAATAAAGTTTTGAATGTCCTTTAAATGTCAATACCTTTTGAAATGTGGAAAACATCCAAGCTTATTCTGTAGAATGTTATTTACAGAATGTTTATAGTTTTATACATTTAGGCCATAAGTTGTCAGAATTTCAGTTCCTGCTTTGAGTAGCCTATCTGAAAGGTAAGCAGTTTTGAAAAGTCAGCTTTAGCAGAATGTCTGATTATTTTATTTCTCAAGTGTGCTGGGTTTGGGTGTTTTTTTTTTTTATTTGCTCTTCAAAATTGAAGAGTATGTTAAAAAAAAAAAAAAAATATGTATGACATGATTGCTTCCTCCTTTGGTGATAGCTAAAGCGTGTTACCTTCTGGTTAATACCTTCAGGTTTCCCAAACTAAGTCATCTCTATTGTCAAAGAATGTTTCCAACAGCACTACAAACCTAGCAGCAGATGTAGCACATCTTTCAATCCCTAAGAAAGAATCTTATCTATTTTTAAGAGGATAGGTAACAAATAAAACATTTTAAATTATTAAAATGCTTTCAACTAAGTAGCAAAAATGGAATTTGTGGAAGAAACCAAGCACTGCGACCACATTTCTCTGTACTAGTGTGCAAATTGGGGTCGGAGAAATGAAGAGGTTAGTGTCACCTGAAGTGTTTTCGCTCTGCCTGTCTGTGCTTTTGCACACAGTGAAGGAAACTTAAGGTGCTGAAGTGCTTTTCTGGGTGTTACAGCAGGTTAGGGGCAAACTCTTCATCTGTCCAGCTTTGTTCCAGAAAGTGAGCTCTATGTTTGTGTTTGGTCTAGATCAGCCATGCAAGCACGCTCCAGAAAACAGTAGAATATATCGCTAAACTACAGCAGGAAAGGACACAGATGCAAGAGGAAACCAGGCGCCTTCGGGAAGAAATCGAGGAGCTAAACGCTGCCATCATGTGAGATTTGGGGAGCTTTCTGTAATGAAGCAGAGCAGCTTGAATGTTGCTTTGGCTAACACCAGGGAATGTCTGCCTCAGATGGGTATTCAACAGCAGAGTTGCTATCAACTTCCAAGCAAAAAGGGCTGGGTGCTGGTAGCAAACTGGATTTTCAGCAAGCTCTGAGCATGACTGCACGACAGCGGCAGCATTAGGTCAGTTAGAATAATTCTGGGAAGAAGCCACTGATGCTGCTTTTTGAAAGCAGTGCTCACTGGGTCATCAAACTCTTACTCTTCATGATGGCTTTGCTGCAATTTTCTTTCCAAATGCAGTCTATTTTTATAGGAAAGTACAGCTGAGTAGATAAGATACAGGACTTGGAATCGCGGAGCTTACCACTGGCTGAACATAACTCTGATAAGTCACTTCACCTTCCTGGTGCCTCAATTTCCCCTGTGGGTTTCCAATGGTTAACGTACTATTGCAAAGCATGTTGAGAACCCCGGTGGTTTTTCTTCCATCTCCAAAAGCATTAGGCTTAGGCATTATGTTGGACTTATCAGCAAGTCAAAATGTTTTTAGTTTTCTTTAAAAATATGATGGCATCTGTTTGGTTTTATTTTAAATTGATCTGTTTCTTCTTAATCTCTGTAGCACTCTCTTCTGTAACGTTACTCAGGAGTAACTATGTAAATTTTCCCGTGACTCCCAATGTGCTTTTTTACTAATTAGATGTCAAAAAATGACTTTGTTCTATGTTACATTTCCTTTTCACTTTTGTTGCTTGTAATAAGGAGTGTGTAGCAGCTCGAGAAGTAGCTTTGCTGTGTGAATGTAGACAAAATGGATGGGAAAACTTGATGTATTTCTGTCCATAACAATTGGTCTTGGGTGGGGTGTGTGTCTGGGGAGCCACCTCGCTCGGGGATACTGGGGATATGCACTTTTCTCTTGCTATAATTCTGGAAGAGAAGTGTGTCCTTTCTGCTGAGGATTCTGACCTCAGAACATCATCTTTTCAGTTCTTGTCAACAGCAGCTCCCAGTTACCGGAGTTCCTGTAACACGGCAAAGATTTGACCACATGAAGAGACTGTTTGATGAGTATGTGAGAAGCAGGACCCTGCAGAACTGGAAGTTTTGGATTGTATCCTTTTATATCAACCTGCCGGACTTGAGGTTTAGTGCTAATACATGTAGAGCCAAGAACTCTGGATTCTGATGCTGTGACTTTAAGCCAAGTTATTTAAACAACGTTATGTCCTCGGTTTTCATTCCCACCTGTACGTGGATATGAATCCTTGCCTTACAGGCTGTCGTGAGGCACAACTTGTTCACCTTAAAGTATGGGAGGTAACTTGAAAGGAAAATGCAAGACAAAGGCAAGGGTTTCCTACAATTACTGAAATGGTTGCAATGTCAGTTTTATAAACTTGCACATTTCCCTCCCCCACTTTTTTTTTTCTTTTTTTTACTTTTCTGTTTGTCTTTTGTTACAGCAGTGAATCAATTTGGTTTCTCTTTGCTCCTCCAGTACTAGCAGCTGTGCTTGTACACAAATGATAATGCAGGAGGTAGAAAGACACAAGCTGAATGAAACCAAATTAGCTGCGTTTATGCTGTGCTGTATAGACTTAACTTGTTTGGATCAAACATTATTAGCTTGAATCAGTTCAGGGATTTTAGTAATTAGAAATGAGGAGCAGTGTTAACCTTCCATTTTCCCATTAAACGACCCGTGTTCGTATAGCTATTGATTTGCACTTCATATTTTGTGTGTTTGTGTCTTGTGCTGGTTATTTCCAGCTACCTGGATAATATGAGTATATAGGTGCATGCGTGAAGTACACATTTTTAATACTTCAGTATGTGAAAATGCTTGATTTGGTCTTTCCTCGTTTATAGAAAGAAACTATTCTTTAGCATCCTTTTAGGGAACAATTCTTGGTGAGATCTCACGCAGTCTCTCCTATCTTAATGCTGATACAGTTGTGGAGCCTCTGAAGTCTACAGTTCTGTTATCTCTGGAACAATTTAAAGTGAATTACAAAACCAGAGCTCTTTAATGTAACCATGAAAGTAGTTATTTAAAGACAATCCTGCACATGTTTGCTGATTGGATATTGTGTTTCTTTTATGCTACTTCAAGATGTTAAATCGCTTCAGAATTTGGAAGCGAGAGGCTCCTAGAAAGCAGCAGAGATTTTTCAGGGTTGAAGCTGCAATTTCGGGTAGGTGGGTTTTGTAGTATTTGGGGAAAGACAAAGGCTTTTGTCGTTGGGGAAAGAGAAGGGTTGATAGGCAAAGTAATATTCCCAGACTTCCCTTTACATGTAACTGTGATGGATCAGTTGTTGTTACTGCTGGATTGAATCCTTATCGCATGCTGATGTACTTCAGAATGTCTTGCAGTAAAAGCTGACAAGGTCCAGGGGTGAGTGATGATAATAATAATTAAAAATCTCCTTATGAAATGACTGTAAGAGAGAGAAAGGCAGTTTCATTACAAATAGGAAAATACCATCGTTCCTGTTACATATAGGAGGGAAATGAGTAATCTGGTCTTGTGCTACTAGAGATAACCCAAGTTTAGAATACTCTTGAATATTAGAAAATCAACAGAGTAATAGCCGTGGAGTTCTGCTAGTCACTCTGTAAGTGTCTATAAAGGCCACCCAAATCCCCTCAAATATTCCAGGCAATTGTTAGGCCTATCACGAGCTGCAGTGAGAACGATGGGGGTGCATGACAATGCTGAGATGGGTTTGAGCCATGTTCTCACATGCTGCTGACTCTAGTCAGAAAATCCCTTCTGGAGTAACACGGTAAAGCCACAGATTGGGAGCTTTCAGACGAGCGTTACCATCCAACCAGCTTCTGAAATAAATGTACCTGTAAGCTGGAATCTACTTGATGTTGTAACAAACCATTCTGAGCTCAAATGTGGTGAATGTTCCCAGAAATCTCATCTGAAAGCCTGGGAACTGGGGCCGACTGAGGCTTGTGGTGGTGCTCTGTACATTGTAATACACTACAGACCAAGAATCCTGTCTGCTCCTTTTCTGCCAGGAAGGCTGTTGCCAACTCCAGGTCCATCCTTCCAAGCTGTGACAATAGAGAGCCAAAAGAAAGCCTGACAGTCCTCAGCTCGCTACAGTTCTGCTCATGATTTCAGAAAGTAGTTTTTGAAACGTTGCAGTCCCTCTAGTAGTTGAAGTCCATTTAGAAGTCCATTGTTTCCTCTGCGGTCTGAGCTGTAGTAGCCTTGGCCACGGAATGTTTTAAACTCCTCCTTTGTTGTCTCCCTTAACACTTGACATTTGCAGTTCAGCATTATTATTAAGCCATTGTTCGAGTCCTTCAATGGGATGGTTTCCACAACAAGCTTTAAGGATCTGAATCAAACTGCAATGGCCTGGTTGGATCAGCACTGTCCTCTTCCTGTTCTGAGGCCAAGTGAGTGAAGTTCTATCTGGCAGCTATTCAAGATCAAAGGAAGTGAGACCATATATAATACCATTTTTTGAAAGTCAGAGGATGACAAAGCAAGCACATGATGCTGAATATGATTTTGAGTTCCTTTTTACTATCTCAGTGGAAAAAAAGAACCTCTTGTAACTGTGAAGATACTTGGTTGCGTGCCTAACACTGAACAGAAAAAACACACAACAAATTGCTGAACCAGAATTTTAACAGTCTTAAGCTGCATTTAAATTTCAACTCTTCTGCTCTAGTTGGAGTACGTTTGGCAATGTGATTTATCTTGTTACAAAGGAAAACTTCTGAGATTTGTGTTCAGCTTTGGAATGACCTTCTGTTTAGCCACGATTGCTTTGATCGCTTCCCCCTTGCAACTCAGCAAGTATTTACATTTAAAGTTATAATTACCAAGTGATCCTCTCTTTCGTAAAAGAAATGGATGGGGTTTTGGTTTTGGTGGTGGGTTTGTGGTTTTTTTTTAGTCCTGTATCTCTTGTTCCCTGGGCACAGCTCTTGCACACCTCTGTTTCTTGCTGGGTGTGGAGCTTTGCATATCTTGCAGAAGTATTTCCATAACTCTGTCATGCATTACATCCTTGCAGCTCCTGCACACTTCCCTGTGCAGACCTATTTGCAGTCACACTAATGGCTTTTCTTGATCCTTTTCTGACTGTTTTTATAGTGGTGCTGAACACCCTCCGGCATCTAAGTACAACCACCTCGGTCCTGTCGGATCCATCGCGCCTGCCGGAGCAAGCCACTGAGGCAGTTACCAAGATGAACAAATCAGCTGGTGAAACCTAACAGCCAAAGACAGTGAGTTGCTTGTAAAAGGGGTGGAGAACCTGCTGGTCCAGCAGCCTGGCGAGTCTCCTTTCAGTCGGTGCACTTTAGAAAGAATTCTCTCCATCACCCGAGACCTTGTTCGGGGCATCTGGCTCTGCCTTCAGAGTACGCAGAAGTACGACGCGACGTTGTCGTAACGGTTTGATTCCTCTTCAGTGCTGTGCTGTACTCCATTATGTGAGAAAACACCAAGCTCAGGTAAATTCAGCAGGTTTTGAGACCTGCGGGCAGCAATATATCTCCATCAATGCAGCATGCATCTATATGCAACCAACCTATTTCTATGAAGCAGCTTCACGTACTGAGTTCTCCGGAGTGTAAATCTTGTACACCAAGGAATGTATTTCAAGGGGAAACATAGTTTGATTTCGTGAAACAAAATGTGCTTTTTACTTTGTTTTCTGATATTTGGTTCCATTTGTTTTACTTGAATAGTGAAAACTGTTAAAGAGGATCATACTAAAAACCAAAGGAGAAGACAAAAATCCGTCAGTGATGTCAACTTATGGCAACAATACTAGAATTAAAATCTCAGGCTATGTTTTGTGTACTTTTATTTTAATGAGTGTATCATTGCATATGATCAGTTTCAAGACATGCTTTCTTTTCTAGCAAATAAAGGAGATGATTTTTATTATTTCTCCTGATATAGCCATTGCAAGTGAGTAGCAGGCTGTGCAGTAAGTGCAAGAAAGCAGTTTGAGATTGCGTAGATTCTGCAGCTAGGATAGGTACGTGACTTTCATACCCACTTAATCTGTGAACTGTTTTCTTGCACTCTGCAGAGTTCAGCTGCCTTCCTCATAAAACATGCACATATAAAACACATCCATAGATAAATGTAGTAGCACTTCAGAGACAAGAGTTGAGTTTGTGATGTTAAGAAATTGGCTTTTTTATCTCAGAAACTATATCAAACCACATGGACTTGTAGTCAGTTCTTTGCTCCTTCTCTTTTTCACTTGTTCTTTTTTCCTTCTCTCTGAGAAACCTGAAGGACTTAGCTCAGTTTGGGCTGTATGGGGAGGTTATGTTCACCAGGAATTAGAAAACATGTTCAGAATCTGAAATTCTGCATAACGTTTTGCTGTCACAGCCTCAGCAAGCCCTGTGCTCTGCTGCAGGTAAACTGTCTCGTTCCAGCAGTGATAGTCTGTCCATCCTGCACTGGGATACTCATTCCAGCTGATTGTTCATACTCTGGAATGATCTTGTGACCCCTGTAATTCCACTCCCTACTCGATTCTACTTCTTAAGGGCTATGCAAACTGTGGGTAATGTTTCCCTGGTACCTCCCCTGAGTAGTTTTCTTCCAGGTTCAAGAAGCAGGCTGTCTGGAGGTGATCAGTGGTGCTCAAAAGAGGAGCAGCTAAAACATTTGGGCATTGTGGGTTCAGTAGGTTCTCTGTTGGGGGATGTAGTTTTTCCTCAGCGTTGTCCTCAATATTCTCCACTTGGTGGGCCACAGTTTAAAAAAAAAAAAACAAACCCACAACAGCCAATCAAAACAAAAACAGCAATAGGCTTGGGGACTGAGACTAAGCACAGGGAGTAATTGTCTGTCTTTCTTTCTTTATCCTGAGATTTTGCAGCTAATGGTTTTCATTGCAGAGTTTGCTTACGTGTGAGCAGGACCGTAGCAAGAAAGCAGCATGAAAGGTCAACCCCAGGGCCCTCTCCCTGAACAGAGGTACTGTGAGTTGAGGAATTGGGGGCTGAAGGGGACTGCTGGGGGAGAGGAGCCCAAGGGGAAGATAAAATGGTGTGATTTAAGTCCCAACATGCCTTTCTGTAGCTGCGCAGGCAAATGAGGAAGTTTTTCTTTAGGTTTTTTTTTTTCTACAATAGATCTGGCATACCATTTGAAGTTTGTGGCACGTGTGAAAACCTGTGTCCCCGTGTCAACCAACAAAAATCTAGGTCTCAGCTAAGCCATGATTAGTTGAAATCGTGTGTCAGTGTTGCCAGAGTAAATAGCGAGTAGATTTTTCTTGCAGGTATCCGTATCTAGGTCTTTCTTACATAACACTGTAATCAATTCAGCAATATTCTTTGGGATGCATCTGGGTTAAAAACATTGAATAAGTGTAAATTCTTTTTTTTAAATTGGTGCTTTAAATGCTCCCTTTTTTATATCACTGATTGTCAACTTGATTCCAGTGAAGTCATTTAACACTGTGATTAGCTGGGGAGCATCCCTCAAGTTGTCTTTACTGGGCTATCTCATGGAGATGCATAGATACCTCCACGCGTATTTGCATGGTGAGAATCCATATCTGGTTTTCTAGAAAAAAAAACAGTAGACAAATTGTCCAGGAGCAGCCTCAGTTGGTTTTTTTTGCTGTACTTTTCAGATGAAGAGGTTCTGTAGTGCCTCCCCTGCAGTGTGGTCCCCTGCTTGTCAGGCCGTGATTGTGCTTGAATTTTACCACTAGTAGTATCAATGACATAAAGAGCTGGGTCTCATAAAGCAAAGTGCCCTACAAGTGGACTTAAATTCGGGGAAGTCTGATGACTTCTAAGCTTAAATCCAAACATTTCAGATCCCACTGATTCAATTGGAAGCTGAAAGGGACCTTAAAGGAACAGGAGGGAATAGCGTGACTGAACTGCTGCAAATTTTGTCCTTCAGCAGTTTGGTCTGGATGTGGATGGAAAAACCCATTGTGCTCATTGCACTGTAGCCATTTACACCTAAAATGCTTATTTTGATAATCTGTGGTGGAGAAACAAGCTTACAGCACTATTAAAAAAACCCTGCAAATCTTAACATAATAGAGAGAAAAAGTTGAAATCAAAGATTGCTTACTTGGCAAGAGTGTAGGAGGGAGGGAAGGAAAAGTGAAAAGATACTTTCCACGTAGTGCGATTACCAGAAACGATGTGGGTGCTCTTCGAAGTAGTGATTCAGTGTGTTTTTGTCACCCTATTATTGCAAATCAGAATTCTTTTATCAGTTAGCCTTGTGAAGGGTGTGATTTCACTTCGCTTGGAAACACGGGAGGGAAAAGCTGGTCTTACATCTGCACAATAGAACTGCTGAGCATTGGTATAAAAAGAGATTGAGCACTTATGTATTAATTCCTGGGTAGTTTTTCACTTTGGTTTACATTTGAACTCCTTAGTCTGTCTGTCTTGCTCTTTGAGGAGTCTTAAATACTCTATTTCTTTACAAAAAACAGAAGTTTGATAACACTTTTCCCCCCTAATTTCAGCAGTTCATTTTCTCAGTGTCACCAAAGTATACTTGAGCAAGGAAAACACACAGTGCCTATAGCCTACACAGAATTACAGCTCATGCACATCTGTCTTCAGTGAATTGGTGCTAAACTTTGAAAGAATCCCCAGGTAACTGAGTATGAGTTACACTCTTGTCAAATCCAACATATTTAGCTCGCCAAGGAGTGGCGAGGTAAAATATTTATGACCTGTGATACACACAAAAGTCAAACTGAGCTTGTCTAGTGGTTCCTCCTGACCTTGAATTCCATTTATCAGTATACTGCAGGTGGCCCCCACCCCAAACACAAGTTCTGGAGAACTTGGGCATTATCCAGTGTAGTGATTGGGCTTGTATGCTGTTAGCAGGAGGAATAAATGGTGAAAGTCCAGGAGCAGACTAGAACTGAAGGATTTAATGAGTGGTAGAACAGAGGAAAATGCACAACACCAAAGGATGCTTGGTTGATAACCATTTGATTGGTTGGCATGTTCTTCTGTGCTTTTGTAGACCCCTGGATAACCTTCCTTGAAGGGAGGCTGACTTCAGAATGTTCCATCCGTGCCTTAGATCTCGGTGTCGTGTTTGCATTTAATTTCTCCGAAGTGACGCGTTCTTCCCTCCCCCGCCACAATCCTGTGCGGAAAGTTCAGTGAATTGATCAAGTGGGGCTTCCCTGGCTTTTAAGAGGATCTTTAAGCCTTACTGTGTCCCTTTCAGCTTGTGAGAAATTCTGTACGCTATGGAAAAAAAAATTGCATCTTTCCTGCTGACCTCAACCGTGCTCTGCTCGCGTACGCACAGGCGCGTACGAACGCGCCTACTGTCATACCAGAAGTTTGACAGAAACCCAGTAAATATGCAAATGCTTAAATCTCCAAATGTGGAACATTTGAAAAGACAAAGAACTCTCAAAATTGCATTAAAAAAATAGCATCCCTTTACTTTTTTTATCTTCAAAGGTGTTCTTTTTTTTTTTTTTCATAGAAGGGGTGCGTAGAGGTAACAGGGGCAGGTGAATTTTGGTTTTGTTTGCCCCAAAATTCCTGAAGAGCAGATTGAGAGCGGGAGAGGGAAGCTCACTGCACAAACATTCAGTAAGATGATGCTTTTGGAGTGCAAATTATCGGAAAGCTATTTCCCTTTCTGTGGTTCTGGAGTGGATAATTCTTGCCTTGATGTTGCCGACTAAAAGATACTGCTGAAAATAGAATGGGTTGTTAACTATTTTGACCTTCTTCTTCCTTTTTTTTTTTTTTTTTTTTGTTTCTTTCCACATTTAGTGTGTGGAGAACCACCCAAAAATCAAAGGGCTGCTGATACCTGATTTAGGTCCTTTAGAGATTGAGTCATACCAGTCTCAGAGGACTACAGACAACTGTTGATGACATTTAGGAGGCTTTTTGATTGGGACAACAGGAGATTTTCTATTACTCATGAAATTCAAGTGTATAAATTGAGAGGACATCATTTAGTTTGGGTCTGGCTCTTTTTACTTTTATAGGGCTCCAATATCATTCCCACAACATCAGTTGCAGCCTCAAGTTTCCTTTTGTTGCATTCTGGTTGGAATTCACGCTCGTTTACTCTGTTAGAGCAGAAGTGGTAGTACTGAATTGTACCTTGAGCTGTAAAACTTGATTCAGTTGCAGATAAACACATCTTAGGTATACAACAGAAGATTTTCTAGCCCTCGTCTGAACTGCTTTTATATCTGAACTTTTCCAACATGAATAAGGTTTCGAATCAAAAGTTACCAACGTTAGGAATAAGCCTTTTAATTAACAATACAGTGAATAAATTGCTTTTTTTTTTCCTTCTTCTAACCTTGTATTTAAATGTGTTTTAGGTGAATGGAGTTCATTCTTGTTAAAAAAAAAAAAAAAAGAAAAAGAAAAAGCTTGGAGGTAGGAGGACTTCAGGTTGTGTTCTCGCTTTGCCTAGGTTCCCTGTTCTGTTGCATGACACAACTTCTGTTGTGCTGTTGATATGTAGCACTTTTCAGTAGGTCTGTTAAAATTGTGCAATGCATTTTTTTTTATATATATTTACAACCAAAACAATAAAGGTTATTTTTTGGAAGAAACTGGTTGTAATGCCTTTATTTTCTAACTGGATGTGGGGAAATAAGTGGAATTGTTGTTGGACCAGCATCTGCCATCCTTTTCTTTTTTTTTCTTTCATTTTTTGCAACTCAGAAAGGTGACGAGGGCTCGTTTCCCTCTTAGCAATGCTGAAGTCACCCCTCTGGGATCCGTGTTTGGTCTTCCCAGTGCAAAGCTTCTGTCCTCTGCTGAGCTTCTGGAGCTTGGAGGCTGAGAAGCTCAGTGCTCCTTGAACCCTTCTTGACTGAAAGAAGCAACTTGCTCTGATGAGCCTACTTGGAGCCTACAAGTGATTTCCTTTCCTGGTGTGTTGGCTACTGGGCTGTGTTTGCTCCGTGCTGGGCTGTTCCCTCCTCTCACCAGAGTAAGTGTTAAATTAGCAAAAAATGGAAAATTGCCCTCTGTGGTCAGCTCTGCTCGGCTCCACTGAAGCAGCTTAAGAGACAGGCAAGGACCAGGTGGGCTCAAGTCCCACCTCCACAAGTCCAGGTGTCTGCAGAGCGTACGTGTTTCTTCACCCTACGTAACCCGTGAGTCCGCTCTTCTACATTTTGTGTACCACAACTTTCCAAGTGTGTCGATGTTCTGATGTGTTCCCAAAGTGATCAAACCCTTAGTGTTGTTAATTATGTTCAGCGTAACAGTGAGAGCAAGCTCCTTGGACAAAACTAAGTAGGCAAACATCTTTTTATTGCTGCACCTACTTTTAACAGGCTACTAATTCAAAGGTAGTCCTGGTGTATTTCTCCAAGCTGGGTGAAACTTTGAAGCCTGTAGAGGCTGCACCGTTGACTTGAGGCCTGATGGGCTTATTTTCTTGCAGGCTTGGCTTTGGGGCTCTTGGCTGTTTAAGTCCACTTAAAAACATGAAACAAAGCATTTCATCTTTGCCTTTAAGGACTGATTTTTGTTTGTCCCTGGTGTAGGACCTCGTTAGTATATTGGATTTTCTCACCTAGTGGAAGCAGCATTGAGAGACTGAGGCTCTAGTTGAAGTGACAGGTAATAGATGAGCAGAGAGAGGGGGGTTATTTTTAAATTGTTGCACAAGAGTTGATGCTGGTTGAGTTAATAAGAACTTTTGATGAGTCAGACCTGTGGTTCCAGAAGACGACCCAGCAGTTTTCTAACTCTGTTTGCATTTAATTTTTCTAATATCTCTACCTTAATCTCACATAAAGCATTTTGGTAGAAGGCAGTGATTCTTCTCTGCTGTTTAAGCAGCGATAAACCAACACTTCAGCCTGACTTCACTCTCGGCCGAGCAGATAAATGGCAGTGATGTTATCAGACCTCTCCGGGAGGAAGCTGTGGCTGGAGAGGACTCTTTCTGTACTACTGATCTTTGTGGTGATTTCAGCAAGGCTGGTACAACTGTAGCTGATGTGCCAAAAGCCAGTTATTGAAATAGTTTCTTTTTGTGGCCGATTCTGCTAATCCTTTTGATTAGCAGGATCAAAAGTGAACCTACCTTTGCTCTGGGGAGATTGTGCCAACTGCTGCGAGGGAATTGGCACTTCAGTGAGCTCTCCCTATAAAAGCACGGAAAGCAGTGCTCACTAGGTTTTTAATTATTTTTTATTTTAATCTGTTCTTACCCTTAGGAACTCTTCTGTATCTGTTCTCATCGCTGAAGACTTTCTTCTCCTGAGCATGCTCATCACCAACGAATAGTTGGGTGTTGGGGAAGTTCCTGGTGTGTGAACACAGAAGAGTCCCTCTTGTTGGCCAGAGAGATACTTAATATGTTCCTCCCTCAGAACAAGGTATGACAATCGCAAACCCCAACACCTTTCCATCGCAAAATGGAAACAAACCCAGAAAAGATCAGGCTTCTCATGTCCCCGAGTCCTGTGGCCGCCTGCCCTTCTGACAAAGCCCATCTGTGACTCCTCTGTCCCAACTGAAGCTGTCCCAACAGCTTCATTTTCAGCCAGGATAAATGAGTAAGCTTCACTGGTCACCACTGCACTATCACAGCAGAGGGGCACCATGTGGTGCAGGTGTATCCCCCACTCCCAGCCCTTCAGGACTGAGGAGGATTTAGCTGAGCCCTGACAATCCCACACCAGGAAAGCTACAGATCTGCAGATGTTCTTGCACGGTTCTGTCTGAGCCTTTCTCTCTGTGAAAGCTCAGATCACCTTTTGAGAATCTCTGGACTTCAGGATGAGCTTTTAATTGTTCTGCTTTGGATGGTGGGCAGCAGAAGTCCTGAGAATCTCTTGTGGAGGAGGTTGCGTGGCTTCCTTTGTATCAGGGCTAGGGTTGGCTCTTGAGTCTTCTCTCTATTGTGCAGACCAAGCTCAGTTTTCTAACATGTGTCTCTAACCTGTTTAATATCCTCCCTTTTCTGAAGGACTCCCATCTTCTCTGAGAAGTGGGGAGAGCTTTTTAAAGAGGAAGCCTCTACATACGGCCAAGGTTGAAAGGGAACTGACCGTATCAGGACAGGCAACAGTACCTGGGCAGTCACACAGCCGTAGGCTGCCTACAGAACCTAAATAAACTCACAACATCAGTGGCTGTTTGCTGTAGGAGCTCACAAAAAGGAGCACAACGCAGATGCCGGAAGTGTTTTAGTGATAGTCGTGTCACTGTACATCGAGCCATCTGCAGTCACTGCTTCTGTCCAGCTTACCTAAGCATGTGCTTATGGTCTCATTCTGACTCCGCAGTGAGGTGATGGTTATCGCTTCCTGACCTCAGCCCATTGAAGTTTGATGTTCTGCTACCAGCCAGATTGCCTACGGCCGTGTCCCCCTGCGCCTGGGCTCAGAGCCCTGAGGTGGGCTGGGTCTGCAGGGCTGGTGGCACAACTCTCTGCCCCCATGGGGAAGAACTCTCCTCTTTTTCAGGTTGCTCTTCCCATGACGTGAATTGGAACAGACCCTCTGACTCACTTGAACATCTCGTTTGAGCTTCTGAGGAAATCTGTTTCCCTTTCCAAGGAAAACACTTTGATTTAGCTATGTATAATATTCAGAAGGTGAAAGAAAATATGTGCGAGAGAGAAAACCACAGGGAACAGCCCGGTGTAACCCCCTGGTTCAGCAAGGCTTGAGTGGTTTGTGTCAGCCGTTGGAAAAGGTGATGCCTGAGCTCTCGGGTACAAATGTCTTCCTGCTTGTAGTGGTTTGCTGACCCTACCTGCTAAGGTCAGCAGATGTTGCTTCTGCCTTAGAGATAACCAAGATTAATAGTTTGACTTGATGATCTCAAGGGTCTTTTCCAACCTGAATGATTCATGATAAGCACATCCCCAGTCAGTGAGCCTTTTCCATTCTTCCTCTATTAAAAATGAAGGTTATGAGGTTGGCATTGCACCTTTTAGACCCTGGAAAAATTGGTAGACCGTGGAACTAAGCAGAATCATTTGGGAAGGTGCCCCAGGCAGTTTGTCTCTGCTTCTCATGGGGGTTAGTGCTGAGACTTCTAGGACTGGCTGGTGCCCTTCTGATGCAGAAGACATCACGAGCAAATATACCCACCTTTGGACTCACCATGCCTGCGCAAAGCTGGCATTATTATTAAAACATTCTTGGAATTCAAGGTGTGCCAGCGCGGCACTCGCCCCAAGAGAGCCCTGCTACTTGTGTTAACATCAGTAACCAGGGGAATGGGCTTGGATCTGCCCCTGTCTTTCTGCCTGTCACCACTATGTGACATCTCCATAGAGGTATCTGAAGTTGGTTCCATTTGGGAGGAATTTTTCCCCTGGTTCTAGCAAGGAGCTTGGTCCCTCTGTTCCTCTTGGGAAACTAGAATACTTTTCTAGGATCACCCCTGCCCCAGACTGGTGGTTTGTGGAGACTTGGCTGATGTCAAGAAACTACTACTCCTGAAGAAGTCTGGGCAGAACTGGGCCAATTCTCCAGCAAAGGGAGGAGGAGCTACAGCTGCACTGGCACTAATGGCACCATCTTGAAGAACCACCCCAGCAGTAGGGTGAGGTGAGCACTGAGGTATTTTGCACTGAGGCGATTTGGAAGGAGAATGGAAGAGATGAACCAGCACCAAAATGCCCTGCTCCAGCTGCAGCTCCTCTTGGGCTTTTCGCAGCCTCCAGACAAGAAGCACTGGTGCCACTGGGATGCAGGGGCTCCATCCAGCTGCAATTCCCTGGACGCTCAGAGCACAAATCTGAGTACCCTTGAGCAAAGTCAGCCCTGCTGAAGGCTGTGTGCTGGTACAGACCACCATCAGTGACCAGAGGGGGATGGCAGTGGGAAGAGGAGTCAAATCTTACTCATTTTTTAAGTGGACATTTCAAGTCAATTTTTTTTTGTATGTATATATATGGATAAATAATTTTTTGGAACTTGTTTAATAGATAATGTTAACTTTGGAACTCATTCCAATGCTTAGACGGGCTCGAACTTTGTACGGTAGACTAGAATAATTATTGTTATTATTATTAACCTTCACATTATTTGAGATTATCGGGAGTCAATGTGAAATAAAGGAAAACCCAAGTGTACAGCAAGTCCTGTTGCTCCTACACCCTTTGAGTGTCTTTGCTCTGTTACCAGCTCCAGGAGCAGTAATTGTGGTGGTTGTGTCTGAGCTAATCCAGCAGGTTTCCAGCAGAGCTGGTGCTGGCCCTGAACCACAAAAGCTTATAAATCTAAACGAAGCTTTGGAGCTGTGATGCAGAAGCCAAAATAATTCAGCTTTCTGAAGCTGGGGGCTGGTTGGAAAAACAATTTCCTAGTGGTGCATCCAAAGGAGGAACCAGTTAAGTACGTAAGAGTCTATGAAGCAAAAGGGGTAGGGAGGATATGTGCTACTTCTAATACCTTTAGCATAAGGTCTCAGAAACAACACGTTCAGTTTGCTGGTTAAGAAAACACTAGTTTTTCAGTGAAAAAGAAAAAAATACTGTAAAAAAGAATTACATAGTGAAAAGAGAATGTGTCAATATTAGTTTTATTTAATCTCGGTTTACTTCTCTCCGAATATGACGACAGAAAATGAGTAAAACCATTCACCAACCCAGTAGCAAATACATCATTCCACCCTTTCAGCTTTAAAATACAATGGTGAAAAAGCTGGACAAATCTCTGTAGACCATTTAATTGCTTAAATAAATTCATGAAAACATACGGATTTTATAAATTCATAAATACAATCCACCAGCAGAGACAGAAGTATAAAATCGGTCTCCTGACAATCAACTTTTCTTTTGGAAAATAATTGCAAGATAAAAATATAAATAACATACAAATGACTGAAATCAGGCTTTCCCGTTTGCTTATTTATGTCACGATAGGTTAATTAAGTTACCCTGGCTTACATTAGTCTGTCCATTTTATATGCTGTTGCAAATAAACCAGTATAAATAGTTTTATAATAAATATGCTCAATAATTTAAGACATTCACCCTTTAAATATTAAATTAAACTGGAGTATATATTAGAAGATTATATATTAGAAGTATTAGGAGAAGTAGAACAGCAAGCACGTTATTAATGTTGGTTTTGGCACCAGACTGATCAGGTAACCACTGATAGGTACGTGACCAGGATCGTGATCAGGTACGTGATCGGTTACCTGATCAGTTTTGTGCTCACTTTTAGCCAAGTCTCTAGGAGCTGAAAGTTATTTTGTCACCCCGACGTATCCCCTTTCTGCTGCCAAGTACCTTTGGGTTGTATTTCGCGTGAATTGTTTGTATTTCTGTAACACCTGCCAGATGTACATCATCTTGTCTGCCCTTCCCATCCCCAGGACCTGGCTGTGATCCGTCTGCGGACGGTCCTTGTTCTCGCAGGTGTAAAGCGCAGCCCGTTCGCTCAGCGTCGTGTTGAGCTGGTTGATGTTTGCAGCCACGAAGCGGGTTAAATTCTTGCCGCAGATTAATTCGATGGTGCTTCGCACGTTTTGCAAAATGTTGTAAAAAACGTGGAAAGCGCAGCAATCCGCGTCGAAAGCCGGGCATTCAGGTATCTTCTTCAGCATGGCTTTGGCTTGCGAGTCAACAGTTAACCAGCTCACGGTCTGGGGCGTTATGGGGCTGCACGCGTTCTGCAGGGGAGGAAGAGGAGGAAGAAATGATTGATCTTTCAGTACCTGTACAGTTGGGGTTTGGTTTTCTTTTGTCATTGGTCAATAGCTGGGTGTTAACACCTATGCTCCTTTTACCGAGTAGGTATCGCGCACGAGTCGTGGCTGGTCGTAATTTCTATCTTAACCTGCTTGGCTTGGTTTTCAGCTTTGATAAGCCTTCTATTTACTGGATTTTTTGCTTTGCCATATGGACAAAATTTACTCCGGCAAGAGATTTGCTTTGATCTGAGCATATTTTCACCTGTTTCAGCAGAGGTGGTTTTGATTTTGAGGATGAATTCAGGGGAATTGTTCCCAGGGACAATTCAATGCGCTCCCAGGCATTGAAAATGGTCTGAAGCGTTGGCATGTGGGGTCAGATGCACATTTTACCATCTCCAAGGAAAGGATGGTGAGCAGGATTTTCAGCAGAAGCGCTCCTGAGTGCTCCAGTACTAGCATCAGACCAAAGAGCAAGGCAATTCTCCTCACGTTCTCAGTGATGTGACTAGTTTCCTTCCAAAAGATGCCTGCTTCAAGCCCAGTATGACTCGGGAGACCAAGAAGGGACCATTTAGTCTGTAGGATCACATCTAGCCATTGGCCAAGGCAAAGTTGCCCAAGCTTTCCCCAGCTGTCCTTGACATCGTTCCACCTCTGCCTTAAAATAATGCAATGTAAATGCTTTCCTTCTTGGAGGGAATAGAGAGAAGAGACTATTTCAGGTTCTAACCCAAATATTTCTTTTCTGGGGGCCTTTTATGTAATAATTCAAGAGATTTCTCCACGGACACAGATGCAGCAAATGCAAACCAATAGACTTACGTAGTTTTTGAACAAGGTAGTTGCTTGTCTTTCTATCACTGCTGCTAAGGACTTGATACTGGTAATATAATGAGTCTGCCGCTGTCCTGTAGTAGTTTTGCTTTCTTCTGAGGTGGCTGTCGGTGCCAAGGAGCCCAAAGGAACCAGAGAACACAGGAGGAAGATTGCAAACCTGTTGACTTCTGCATTTGAATGAAGAGGGGAAAGAAAAAAGAAAAGAAAGAACACAGAGATTAGTCTCAAGCCTCTACATTTTTGCAAAGCTTCCTGGTTTTGAGCAGCGTGCTGAAGTTCTGATGCATATAGACATCAAATGGCTGAGCTAGTGATGAAGATCAACCAATGCAACCCTACAATGCGTAGCAAAGTCGAGTCGCACCCACCTGCTCGGAGTTTCATGGTGGCCTTGTAGAGCAGCTGGCTTGGTCAAAAGCTGGCTGGCTGTTGGTGTTCGAGCTGCCCGTTGCCTGCAGTGCTGTAGATGTGGTCAGCCAAGCTGCATTTAAGTACCACGGAGTTTTGCGTCAGTGGCTCCCCTATGGGTTTGGTTTTGTGTGTTTTTTGGTTTTTTTTTTCTTGCGGGTGATAGTTTGGGGTTTTTTTCTTTTTCTGAAAGATTATATCAAATGTTGGTTCAAATGCGTCTTCAGCGATTGTGATCTAGAGGCAGTTTCAGACTGACACAGATGGTGTCCTCTCTCATCTATTTGACTAGGAGTTCAGAACACTTGGCTTGGCCAGCCCGTCTCAATCCTTGTGCTCTTCAAAATGTAGGAGTTAGAACATGAACTCTTCTGGTGTTTGTTAAGAGAGATGTTTGGAGCACGCGAGCACATCATTGGCGCCCAAAGCCAACAACCTTCTCCTGCAGGGTCAGTGCAAGTGTGGACTAATGTGGGAAGTGGAAAAACCAGGAGGGGCTGGTGTGCATGGCGGGTGTCCAGGTCAACATGTCAATCCTTTTGTTGGGTGTCTGTAAGACCCTGTCCCTGAGGTGTGAGCTGCTCCCATAACCCAGCAGAGGCTGTCCAGGATCCCCCCTCTCCATCTCTGTCACCCTTCTCTCTAACTCCCCTGGGGCTATTTTCCATTTCCAGGAACTAAGTGCAGGAACTTCTCCTACGTACCAAAGCAGGGAAGATCAGAAGATCAGCAGAACTGCTGCTAGCCTAGGACAGAAAACAGGGCAGAGGAAACCCCTGTGAGCAGACCCTTGTGAAAATGCAAAATGACACATTCACACTTGTGCTTCCCACCTCTGTGGTAAAAGATATGACTGAAAGGTAGTCAGAGGTTAAAGATGAACATGTGTCAAGCCACCAGAAGCATTTCAAGGAACAACACTGTCAAGGGTTAGGGCTGGGTTGGCCACTGATGAGTGACAGACACTCTCTGTTAACCCCTCTCCCTTCCCAAAGGGGAAGAGAAACATCTTGGTGTCAAAATGATCAGTTCGGTTTGCACATGAAATAACCTGTCGCAGAAAATAAAAGGCTTGCTGTGTGCATGAGCTCCTCCCAAGTGCCTGAGACTGGTACAAGAACTGTTCTCTGGACTGAAGGGATTCCCAGGGATTGAAATGGGAATGGATGCTTCCCCTGTACCATGTTAGGAAAAGAATCTCTTCCCCAAAAGTTACCAAGGCCTGGCCCGGGCTGTCCAGGGCAGGGGTGGAGTCCCTGTGATCCCTGGAGGGGTTTCCAAGCCCCCCGT
>JAAGNO010005670.1:39609-50039 GCA_033439905.1 Ceryle rudis | reverse complement strand
TTCACCCCGGGGCGGTAGAGAAGATGACGCTTCTTGAAAGGGTCCCTTCAGAATGTGTCACCCGCCCCGCCGTACACTCCGTGATATATTCTCCCTAAGATAATGATGCTTTCTTACTTAGCATAGTGGCTTTTAGATTTAGATATATATATATATATGGTATTTTTACTGAGAAAACATGTCTTCCTTTATTCTTTCTCATGTGGTCCCCATACTTCATGCTGCTGCCAGCATCAGATGCTGTTGCTACATGTGCAAGGTTTTATGCCAAACTCCATTTCTATGTTCCTCGGTACCAAGGGAGATTTTTTTATACTCATGTTTTCATTTTTCTCCCCCCGCCAACTCCCTTTTCTTTCTGAGATTGTAATCACCGACACACGTGAGCTGGACAGAAACAACAGAGTGATCACATGTAAGAGGGACTGAACACAGTATCACCCGCGGGGAAGAGAGGAGGGTTGGTGGGATGGAGCTGCCCTAGATGCTGAAGGAGAGCTTCAAACCCAGGAAATTTGTTGTCCCATTAAAGACTCACATTACTGAGGTACTATAGTATTTGGAATAATGTTTTGCCTTTTTGCACGTAGCCATAAGGAGTGCGTTTACCTTAGCGCTGCCCAGGAATAGCAGCAGATAGAAGGTTACTTGTGCCTTCACAGTATCTTCAGCACAATCTGTTTCACTAAATAGTATCATCGGTACTCGCTGTGAAAAATATTACCCGTTAGAAACTATGTGGGAAATGTAATCAGATTAATAGCATCAGATTAATAGCTTTTTTTTTTTCCTTCAAATCTTTAAGTCAAAACCAGATGTAGACTGAATTGCCTTTCTGAAGAAAAGCAAGTTCTTATTTTGAAAGGGAAGTAGATGGAAAAGTGCACACGGTGAATTTGTGCATACTGTGATACGTTTCAACTTCATCAGTGGATGTATTCTGTCATTTGGGCAGTTTCTGCCACTTGACCCCTTGGAAAAATTGGTAATTATGACTTTAGGAGTTAAAGGAAAATGTATTTCACAGGGAGAAACCCAATTTATCAGGGCAATGTTTAAAAGGCTAAGTTTTCCAGAGTAATTTTACTGCCCTGCGCTGATTGTAGCTGTTTGCGTTTTTTTCCCACCTTATTTTCATAAACGGCCTAGAATCAGATTAATTAAAATCAGAATGAACAAAAGGCTCAAACTCACAGTAAACATTCATCTTACAGTTCAGAAATGGAGAACAGAGCAAAGTAGCTTGTGCCATAAATTGAGTTTGATCATAAGCACAACTGTATCTATTTTTCTCTGTTTCCAGATGGCTACTGTGAAACCTTGTCAGGTGAGGTAAAGCATAAACCAGATGTTTAAAAGCTGTGTGATGGTAAATTTTTCTTTTGCTTAAATGAAGTGAGAGCAAAATTTTATTTTTTTTTGTAGTTGGTATTTCTCTTTTGAGAAATATAACCCAGGCTGTGTAAGGAAAAAAATAAATAGAGGCTAGATTAATTGTCTAACGATGAAAAGCAGAAATATCATCATTTTAGTAGTGACAAAGGACTAAGAGAACACAACATCAGCTTTACCTGTTTGTTAAAGCATAAAAATTAGTTTCAACATGTACAGTAAAAGCAATGAAAGAAGGGGTGTCTTTGGCCAGAGACTCTTAATTGCCTCAGCATACTTTTTAGTACCTGCCCAAAATGAGAAAATGTCCTAGGGAGAAAGTGTGATTTACCCATTAGAGAGCAAACTGAAACAGAGGTGTTGAAAGGATAAGGAGAAAATAATGACTAACAGCTGTTGTTCCCTTGCATATTTTCACACTATATGACTCTTCTTGGCTTTATAGTTTAGTAATGTAGTCCTGTTTATTGAGAGAAATACAAATGTCTGTCTTTCCAATAATAATGTATTATCACTGACACCACAGAATCCTAAAAATACTCCCAACCCTAACATTTTGCCATCCTCCCTGACCTTGAAATACAGGCTAGAAATCATTAAGGATAGAAGATTCATTGTCTTGGCTGTCTTCTTCAGTTTGTGCACAGGGCAATAGTAACAGTGCATTGGTAAGTTACTAGACGAGCTATGGTTTAATTGTGATAAAACCTCTGTAGGCAGGAGCTACGTACAGCCACTGGGTGAGCACTTGGTCAAATGGGAGTGCTGGAACACGCTTAAAAATACATTGGGTTTTTTTCCAGATAGTAGTGGAAAGCATAGTTCTGAATTCAAGATGAAGCTTGATAGAGGCAGTCCACTCATGTATTTTGGAATCATTTAATTAAAATTATATTCTATTTTTTGCACCTTCATTGCAGCTTCTTTGCATTTCAACTTTTTAAAAAGTGTAATTCCTGAACTGAAGGTTGTTCTTGGTTGTGTGTACATAACTAGGCTGTCTTTAGTAAAGCAAGGCTGGGAGTCACGATCTAATGCACTGTGCTGTAAATATTATAGCGGGATGAAAACTGAGATACGATGTTATATGGTTTTATTTACCCTCTTATGCAATAATAAAAATATCTAGGTATTCTATCAGTTCTCAGCTTCTTGAAAATTTCTCTCAACATCATAGATTCTTTTTATATTTCCTTGTGTCACTTTCCAAGCAGTTCAGAGCTAGCAATTTCCAGGGTTAAATTCTGTTTAGCCTCTATTTGACTTTTACATGGATTTCTGTGTAATCACAATTTAACAATTTCAAATACGGTATGAATTATTCTTGTACAATCACTGTGGATTTACAGCAGTAGAACTAAACCCACAATTTTGTTTTCTCAGGATGTGTACCGAGCAATATGAAAATCATTCACTTGGTTTGGTTTAAACTGATTAAAAGTGCTTTTGTGGCTTTCTGCAGTATGACATCTTGAAATGTAATGTACTGTTAATAGGATACACAGAAGAGCAAACACAGAGGTCCGTGCAGATTTGAGTGTGCTACTGTAAACACAGAAGGTGTTCACAAATGGCTTAGAGCTAAATTTGACAAGACAGTGCTAATCACACTTGGACATGGGAATATCTGGACAGAGGACACTCAGCTGGCTTCATATTGACCTCTCCAAAGGCAGTGATAACTCTCATTTATTTGTAAGATGGGGATATTTTATGAAAATTATTGCATGCATTTATATAGGGAGAGAATTGTCTTGATCTTGTTAGGATTTTTTTTTTTTTAGTGAGAAAGGCAAGGTCAAACATGTGAAACTGCTCCTCTGCTTACTGAGACTGGAGTGAGGAAACTGAATAACAGACAAAATTTGATCTTGAGTATTTTAGAGCCTAGTTTCATCTCGATGCTTTCAATTTTGGCAGCGCTTTAGGACCAGGTTTTGGAAAGTGTGTGCCTTGTATTTGCATACGTGTATTGACTGTACATGTATATGTCATTTATTTACATGTTTGTTCTATTAGCTCATAAATGAGTAATTTTTTGCCAGTAAATGCAAAGTTTGCATAGGAAATTTATGTACACAACTTTGGTAGATATTCATCTGTGTACAAATATAATTACTTTACTGAAAACTTTTCAGTACTGTCTTATGAAGCATTGAGCATTTTTTTTTTTTTTAATTTGTGATATGATATATAGGACATGTTTTCTGCTGTAATTTGAAAGTAAAGGGTCAGTTCATAAAGAACAAAGAGCACCACAGATGGTTTTACCAACCTCTAGCCTCACAAATATTTGGTTTTATACAGTATTTTAAATATCATTAGTGTACCTGAAAGTGGGCTTGGTTCAACATTTCCACAAAATGAAATTTTTGTCAGTAATTAATATGAGATCCAAACTTGGTCCTAAGTAATAAAATAAATACAAGTTGAATTTTCTTACAAAGAAAGGAAAAAAAAGGAGAACTGAATCATCAGATCAGTCTGTTCACATTACCAATGGCTATCAGACTGTTGCTTGGCTAATAAAGACCATGCTTGTCCTATTGGGTGGTTTTTACCATCATATTTATATACAAGCATGCGGCACATATTCAAACAAGCGTAATTCCACTTAAACCCAAGTGCCCAGTGTTTCCCAGAGTGAGGAGGAAACTTAATTAGAGGCCTGAAGATGCAATGCTCTTTCCTGGAAACATCCATCTCACTTCTCTCCATTTCTCTGATTTTCACTAGGCAGGCTGTAATAGTATTAAATGCCATTCTTTCATTTTATGGAGAAAATTATTCTTTCCCTTCCTCTATTCAACTGAATGTGAAAGGTTGCAGGAATGCTGGAAAGAAAACTTTGTGAAAATGAGGGATGCATTTCCAGGAGAGCACTGGTCTTTTCACCCTCTTTGTGCTCTTTGGAACTTAGTTCCTGGAGACTTAGGGTTAGAGGATTCAATGGTGAATGGCGTCACTTGAAGCGGTGCGGCTCTAGGATCACCTCTGTCAATGAGACTGAAACCCTCCAACTTTCCCAGATTTATCTCAGCCCTGATGCTGTTATAAACTTTGTGGTCACATAAGCATGGCCGGGAGACCATTGGTATATGCTGGGGAATACGCAATACGGTTGCGGGGGGGGCACACTCACAGTTACTTGAGGACCCCGTGTGTCCATGTGGCAAGGTGTGACTCCACACAGCAGGTTGACCTTCCTCATTTTCCTCCCCCATTGCACTCTGCTCCCAGGCCAGGCTGGCAAATGGTAAAGGATAATGTATCCACATGGGAAAGCGACACATTAAGAGACTGAGAATGTGTAATGGGATCAGCCACCGGTTACAGGGACCTTTTAAAAAACAGGAATATCATTTGCTGTTGAGTTATAGGCGCTTTAAATTCCATGCAGATAAGAAACAGAGAGTGCTGAACACCAATCTTGTAACTTCTTTTAATAGAAAGGGAGTCAGTGAAACACTGATACATCATTAATGCTGGGGCTCAGCAGAAGTGTCTGGCTCTCTCAGCATAATGCAGCATAATGTCACAGTGTTTGCTGCAGTTGGAGCGCGTGGTGCTGCAGTGTGGCACTGGCAGGATTTGCCTCCTTGCCTCTAAAAAGAAGTGAGAGGCAGCCAAATGAAATGAAGATGCTTTAGCCCAACAGCTATTGACAGAAGAGATGAAGAAATTAGATAATCGTTGGAATGTCCTGATGTGACTCCTCTGGTAATACAGTCCCTAGCAGCATCATCTATCCTCTCAAAATGTTCCATTCAATTAAGTGTTTCTTCAGATTTATTGCCTTCCTGGCTACAAAGATAGTCATGAAAGCCGAGTGCTTGTTTTTCAATTTCCCCTGTGTCTCTAAGACATCAGCATGGCATCAGCTCTCAACGAGGATGCATACCACTAAGCTGGTGATGTATATAATGCAGCATTTAACCTCTAGCAGGAGGGAATGAATTGTAAGAAGAAGTGATATGTGAGCCGTACCTCTGACAAACAAGCACCTGAGAAAGGCAGCGTGAGTCCTAAAGATAGCAGTGACAGCCCCGAGGAGTACACATGGTATCTTGTACTGCACTGCAGGGATGTCAGAGCTCTTACATAGGCGCCCAGAGATAAGCGCTGACAGAGACCCCCTAGCCCCACGGTTCCTCCCTGCCTTCTGGCAGCTGATGTTATGAGGCTGAAAATTCCATCGTGGCAGAATTTCAGTGCTTCTTCATTGCATGCTCACGTCTCAATGATCCCTAACAGTAGCACTGAGCACAGGTAATGGAGAGCTCGTTGCATGGCCTGGTAGTCTTAATGAAGATGTAGATAAATGGCAGGGTATAAACGGTAAATATTCCTGTCACTTATTTTTAAAGCTGCCTGTCAGTACCCTCAAAAACCACTATTTCCATTGCTTTTAACTTTCCAAATATTATTTGGACTGCATTTTCCCTTTGTAGGTTTGTTCGAGCTTAGTGCAATTGAAATGGCAGGTCAAATGATTAAGCCATTTCTAACAATGAGGGAGAAATGGTAGAAACATCATATTGCAACATAAAAAACTTCTAGTGTCTTTTTTTTTTTTTGGGAGGAGTTTAACAAGTACAGGAGCACTGACTGATTTTGGACTGTGAAGGTTGCCATCAGACCGTGTATTTGCCTTATGTTTTTTCTCTGAAAATCCACTCAAATTCAGCCTATTTCCACATCTATAAAAACCATAGTTTGATTTGCTCACTAAAAGGACTTTGAAGAATTTACTTACTAAGTTCCTTGAATAATTAAATCTGCCTGGGGCTCATTTCATCAAAAACTGCCCAAGGCTTTCCTTGCAATCTAAGCACAGTATTGCTGGAGGCTGGGGTAGATCTTGAAGGGCATTACCAAACCTGGCTGGAGCTTGCTTTTCTTCTGCTCTCCTCCACTTCTCTTGCATAGCCCAAGCACCCAGACTGCAGCAAGAGGAGGGTGGCAGGAAGAGGAGGAGGAGGGGAAAATGTGGACAAGTGTTTTGGTGGCAGACATACACTGGAAAGTGGGGTTGAGGCTGGAGTTTGTGTGATACTGAGAACCAGGACTAGAAATTAGGTTCTGGGGAGGCAGCAGGGAGGTTTCATTAACCCACTGGGAGACTAAGTCTAGAAAAGGAGATGAAGGAGAATTGGGACTGAGATACAGGAACCTGACTGCAGTAACAGAGTCTGCAGAAAAAGACATCTTTTCATACTTGGAGCAAGCAGCCATACACTGCCTGGGGACCATGACAGACACCAAACAGTCCCTGACCAATGCACCTGCCGGCAGGCATGGGGTCTGCTGGAGGACACACTACCCGATCACTTGGGCAGATGGGTGGGCCAGAGCATGGGCCCATGCAGTTGATTACATCCTGTCCTGCAAAACCTGTGCCCACACCAATGGCCTCTGCAAACCCCCTAAGGCCTCTTGGAGCCCCTCTCTACACCTGGCTATCTGTGGCAGCTCACAGCCAGGGGTTTCACAGTAGACCTGTCCCCTCACAGGGGAATGCAACCATTCTGGTAATGGTGGAGCTGTTCACCAAGTCATCTCAGTTTTTCACCTTGAGGGTGTTGCCAGTGGTCCTGCTAACTGCCTGACTCTCATGACATGGCCTTCCACGTTGAATCATTACCAAACAGGGGAGCCCATTCACAGATTTTCGAAGGAGCCCCTGGGAGTCCTCTAAGGCCAACTCACTACTCCTCCTCACACCACCACCTATCCCACAGATAGAGAGACTACCCTGGAGCAAAACCTCCAGGGCCACAGCAACTTCCTCCATGCCCAGCGGGTCACCCTTCCTCCTCCAGCAGACTGCTCACAAAGATAATGCTCCTGTATCTGCATGTCAGAGACTGTTGGTGCACTCAGAGCCCTGACACTAGAATGAGGCTGGCTGGGTGTGGAGAGAGGTTAGGAGAAGAGACCCATGTGTACTGAGTCCAGGGGGCAAATAGACGAGAACTTGAGCTCATGAAGGACATCACAGCTGGCCGACCAAAGAACTTAAGTCCTGGGGTGGCATCTTGGAGGAGATGGCTCCAGTAGATGTGGTGAAGGGTAGCTTGTGGATGTGGGAAGAACAGAACATGTTTGAACAAGGAGATTAGATCCAAGTCCCCAGTGGGCAGTGGAGAACAGGAAAAGAAAAAGGACAGGACAAGTCACTGAGGAGCAAGGTTGCAGAAGCAAAGCAAGAATTGCTGGAACAGGAGCTGGAAAAGGAAAGCATTGAGCATAGGTAGGACAATTTAAACTGGAAAAGAGTAATGTGGCGATGTCAGATGGGAATACGTTCTGGCTGAAGGGTGAAAGATGGATGGGAGGAGAAGCTGGGAGAGACAAATAACACTAAGAAGGTAAGAAGACTGAGATAAAGGACTGAGGACAGGAAAACTCCAAGTGCCTACGAATGGGGAAAAGACTGGGAAAACAGTCAAAAAGCATGAAACGTGTTCTTCCTAGTGCAAGACATTGGGCCTGGATGTCCTGGTCCCAGAGCTGGTCTGGAGAGGTCTGAAGGGTAGAATCTGGGACTGGTTAATAAGAAGTGAGATCAAGTGCCAAAATTGTGAAGGGATATGACTAAAATATTAGTACATTTGAAGGGAAGAGAAAGAGGAATCAAGTTTGGGAAAAAAATAGGTGTAGGAGCAGTATGCCCAGTGTAAACATTTCCAAAGCCTGGGATGAACCTTGGGAGAACCTACACGAGCAAAGCCTGAAAAAACAGCTGGCAAGATTCCATTACCTTCTAGGGATGCTCCAAGTCGGCACCACTAACAGTTACTCTGTTAGAGCAAGTAACAGCAGACTGCATCATAGACCTGAAGTTTTCCTATCCAGGTGCTATTATTGAATTACCTGATGATTTTTTTTTCTCCTACTTGCTCTGTTTCCATTTGTACAAACACAGGAATTCACCTCCAGATTGTGATGGGGAAGACTTTTAACACTGCAAAGTCAATCACTCAAAAATCCTGAAGGTTTTGAAAAAAGAAATGAATGAATTCTGTGAGGGTCACACATGAATTACATCTTACCTAATTGAAGAGTTTAATGGTTAGTCATCTAAGTCTAAGATGGTGAACTCAGGCTGCTGTTAGATAGTAGCCTTCATAGGACAATGAATTTCATCCTAAAATGAGATGTCTGGGATATCTAAAATGTACAGGGCGGGCAAGATGACAGGCTGTTTGGCACACACTATGTCTCTCTACTGACTCTAAAAGATTACTAGTTCAGCTTAGAAATGTCTAGTTTAGCTTGAAAATAATGTTTAGGTGTCTTAAGCTAGGTCATGTGACTCCCAGTGACGTTTCTATGTTTGTGTGTCGGATATGAAAGTCTGCAATATGATTTGCAGTAATGTTTAAGTCCAGCCCTCCCAGGGTTTTTAAGTGCAAATTTCCTCCTGCACTTGTGTGTCCTACATAGCTAGGACACTACGGGTCTGAGGCTCATGACTGCAGCTGAAATCCATGACAGTCATGCCTTTAATGCAGTACTGTATAAATCAAGCCTATGGAAAAATGAGATCACCATTATCTCAAGCCAGCCAGCCAGGTTTAAAGAACCTTTTTAACATTACTACATGTCCTTAGTTACCTTTGTATAAAATGGGAGCAGTAGTAAGGCATCCCCAGTCCCTAAAGGCTCTATGAAGTCTGTTCATTAATAATTCCTGCAAGCCACCGTGGTTACTGGCACTGCAGAAAACTCATCAGAGCAGCGTCTTGAAATCCTGTTTGTAACCTTTTGCTATGCAAGAAGAAAAAATACCAGACTGTGCAGACTGTAAAGAGAACAAATGATATATTGAATAGCAATTCAATACATTGTCATCACCTATTCTGGGCACTGAGTATCTCAGGGAAAGGGACTTGTGAAAAACAGAAGCTGGTGATGCCATCGTCTGCAGTAGTGTGTGTACACACACCAACTGAGGTTCTGTAGACAACCACAATTCTGGCATTTTTCTAACTTTCTGGTGCTCACTATCACAATCTTAATAATGTTGTTTTGATACCCGATTTGGAATGTGAGACAGATGTGCCTCTGGTTTATTCCATCTGGAGATTTTGCTTAAGATCCTGCACTTTATAATTTCCCTTGAAGGCTTCTGTGCATGTCTTTTTATGCCCCAATTTAATATTCATGATACTAGAGTATTCACTATAAAATATATAAAAATATTAAATATATTTTATATTGGGTGATAAAGCATGAGGTGCAATGTTTGGTTTTGGTTTGAATATATATACTCAGATTTTACTACAGGGAAAAATCTCAAAATGGATCATAGCAAATTTTCTCTGATAGGCATAAATTTGTCATTTTTAAAGAACTGGAAGATCACAATCACAATGTTTTTGAAGCTGCATTCTCCATATTTTTATCAGCTTCTTCTGCTTGACATTTTATTGATTTCTTTCCTCTTTGAGCTGCAGCCACAGTCTCATTATCACACATTGCATTCTTTTACAACCCAGCATTAACAATATGAAATACAGAATACCAAACTGGTGTGATATCACGTTACTGAAAATTTTCTTGTCTTATCTTTTAAATTTTCTGACAGATCTTTTTTCATTGGTACACTTTAAGAATTCCACAGATCCCACTTTCCAAGTAACTGATGTGACTTTACTCTGTGGAACGCAATTCTCTGAATAATTAGCATTTTGTTAGTCAGCCAAGTATCTCTCTGGCCTCCAGGAATTACTGCAGCATAAGTATAAATGAAGTCTGAAATGTTTCCATTACATTTTACCTCCTCTCTTCTTAAACTAGTTCTTTCTCCAAAATAACAATTCATATCATATCAGATTTTTTTTTTATTGAAATACTTTATGGCTATACTAGACATTGTAAATTCTTGATATTTTTTTTTCTTTTTGCAAGTGGCTGGCCAAATCCATAACCACTAATGAAATTTGAATTTTCTGTGGTTGAAGTGTCACAAATGAGAGCAGAGTTCTAGGATGATGGAGATTGATGTGGTTGGCGGTTCGTTAGCGGGGTGA
>JAAGNO010005670.1:24880-39509 GCA_033439905.1 Ceryle rudis | reverse complement strand
ATGTTATGTAGAGCATATATATTCTCATCATCCCAGAATATATATTATATACAGATGCTATGAATATATATAGTACATGTATATATACTTCTATATATGAAATACATATTAAATTAACTTTTAGCTGAATATATATGATCTAGCTGGAAACTGACTCAAAACAAATCTAAAACTTGTCAGATATCTCTTCCTAAGTACATAACCTTTGACAAATATATATATATTTTTAAATGTTACTGCTATTAAGAAGAAACAACTTAAAATGCAAAGAATGTTCAGAATATATTGCAGCTGAAATGCAGAGCTCGTAATGGAAATTACTACCTTTGCTATTTGTTATCTCAGCACTGCAAGAGATCACTCATATTGTCCATGACATTCGTATTCAGCAGATACTCCGAAAGAAAATATCGACGTGTGCACCAAGTAGCTTTTTGTCTGAAATAAAGATTTTAAATACACTGAAACACGTATATTTGATGGTGGGTTTATTTATTTACTGATTTATTTAGAGAAGATTTAGATGACATGAATAGGGAGTGCTAGGCATAATGTGTAGAAATATTAAGTGAACAGTCTGTTAAAGCAACTTTTATATATATTTATGTTCTTAAGCACCTTGTTGAAACAAAGCCTTTATCTTTGAATTTGAACTTATATTAGTAATGGATGAAACCTAGGGCTATGTAATCAATGCAGAATAGGTGGGGGCTTCTTTTCCTGGTGCATTTTATGTTTTTACCATAAAAAATCCCTCATGTTGACTGACAGGACAATAGCAATCTAGAAAGGATTTGATGACTTCAAAAGGAAATGCAGTTTTAAAGCCTGCTCTGGCTCCCTCTCAAACCTGCCACAACTTTGAACTGCAAAGGAGTGAGTCGTGTCGATTCTCTGCTGATGCCGCAGTGCCAAGAAACACGTTCTTGTTGGAGGGTGGGAAAGAAAGTGTGTCTTGACACTACAAGACCTGGGCCTAGTCAACCAGACAGAGAAAATACCAGCTTCTGAGGATCCATCCTTTCATTTCAGTGCTTCAAAGAACTGTAGAGCTGAGCAGCCCTTCACAAGATTGCTTATATCCTTGAGCAAGGAAGTAGTGCTTGTTTTTCCCAACACTGAGGATGAGAAAAAAAATTGTTTGAAGAAAAACTGATGGAGCTTTTCTAAAAGGGTTGCTGTTTTTCTTCCCTTTCCTGCTGCACCCTCTGTTCTCTCTTATTGCTCTCTTTCCACGGCAGGAGAGCAGGTGCAAGGCAGATGCTTTGGCAGATAAATATGTTCTAGTACTGTAATTATAATTCTAATCAACATTTCTGTATAAATACCCAAGGGTTTCTGCATGCACAAAACATATAGGAAGTTCCACATGGTGTTTTTGGTTCCTTGTTCTCAGTCATCATATCATAAATGCTAATAGCTTTAATCTTCTGGAGAATACAACGGCAGGGTGTGTGGGGGGAGGCAGTAGATAATATCCCTGGGAAGTACTGGCTTCACCAGATTTCATCCTCCCTTGCATCCAAGATGCCCTTGTCATAGTGGAATGAGAGAGGAAGCATCTGAAATACCCTGCAAAAGCTTGGATTTATGAATGGCATCAGCTTCAGCCTCTCCAGGACACCCTTTGGGTTTGTATGTAAAGCTGACGATGGACAAAGAGCAGAGACAAGCATGGCGTAAGACTTTGTTATTTTCATGGGCTTTACATGAATGTGGGATTCCTTATCACAGGCCGAGCAGCAGGACGAACCTGGATGGGTCTCAAGGACAGAAAGCAGTGTTGGTGTAAGCTTTCTGGACGTGCTCCCTGGAGGAAAAGGACATGGGTTTTGTGTCCTTCTCTGTGCTGCCCATGTAATCCATAGCAACAGTTGGGATAATGGCTTTCTGAGGCGCACAAAAGAAATTAGCTCAGCTTAATAGCACGCCTTAGTGAATACTGGAACTGAGAATATAATTTTCAACAAATCACTTACTTCAAAAGGTTCATCTGTGTGTATGTGAGTGTGCATGTTTCTTTGTTTTTCTATTATATCTGTGAACAGGCTGAGAAATATACAAATTTTATTCGTTTATTTAAAAACATGCATCCCTATTTTTAATAAATTATGCATGGACTGCTTTTCCAGTTCCTCTTAACCAAACTGAGCTGTGTCAAGGAAGTCTGTCAGTGAGATGGACAGACTCACCAAGGCTCTCTGCTCTCATGTTGAATTGAACTGCTATGATTATGTTTCCCATGAAGACAATGTACACATTCATATTTATCAGTTTCTATTTCCTGAATATCTCCAGTAGTGTGTTTAAGGGTCTTTTTTTTTTTTTTTTTTTTTCCCCATAAACCAGCATTCCAAAACAGAATAAAGGCAATCACAGAATGTGTGAAAACCCCAGCTTTCAATGTGGAGTAGAAGGAGTCTGCTAGCATTTAGGATTAAAAAAAGACTGTAGGAGCATTTTTAAATGGAGCATTGAGGACAAGATGACAGGTGCAGGAAAGCACGCCAGTTGGAGTGACTCACTATCAAAAGGGTAAAACTGAAAACACTCTGTGTGCCTGAGAGAAGATGACAAAATCCACATAGGAGACAACAAAGATTGGTGCAAACAATCCAAAGAAAATTGGGCACACCAAAAGGGATTAGATCAATATTCCACATAAATTGCTCTGTGTGACTGCTGGGAGTCTAAGGATGGAGATTAGTGCACTGGAATATTTGATTTTAAATGTTTGCAATAGTAGATATCTGCTAGAAGATGATCAGCGGGATACTGTACTACAGCACAGTACAAATGTGTCTGAATAACAGAGAAGATTACACCATTAGAGGAGTCTCTGTTAAAAGAAGTTTCAAAGTGGTAACAGAATGAAGTGTGCTGTAAAATCAGTTTGGGTTGGAATTCCTTAGCCAGGAAGAAACAATAGTGAAAAACCCAATTGTCCTGTATTCAGAGGTCAGACCAGTGTATCTAGAAGATAGCCCACCCCATCCCACCAGCCCCACTCTGCATGTGCCCATCCCTCTCTGCTGACAAGCAGCTCAGGAGCTTGCCTGGCAAGCTCCAAGAAAATGCTTACCTGTTCAGTGGGTAAAGTTAAGCATAATAAATCCACCTGATGATCAAGGCTGTGGTGCTATTAACTTGACCAGGTAGTGACAATAGCTGCAAACCACCCTCAGATTAAAGGCTGCAGTGGTCAGGTAGATTAAATGTGAGACTTCAGCTGCCTGCAGGGGGATTGGGAAAAGTTCAGAGCATGGTATTATTCAGAGATGACAGTTTTAGATAGTTTTACTACTTGGCCCAAGTAGTCAGATGATCCAGAATAGGAAAAGCTGCTCTAGATTTATTCCTGAGCAATCTTCAGGAGCTATTTCTACACGTGACTGTGGAAAATGACTCTATAGTGGTGAGTCCAAGACATTCAAATCCAGTATCCCCGCAAAAATGGAAAAGGCACCAACATCCCAAGCTCAGGAAGGGCACTGCTTACCAATGATGAAGCTAATATAAAGTAAATGACAAAAGTAATAAAATAATAAAGGTAAATGTTTTATATGTGAAGCAGTAAGCATGGCTTGTAAGGGCTGAAGTCACACTTCACCAATGTACTAGATATTAAGGTATCAACAATTTATTAAGTGCAGATATCAAAGTGAAACAAGCCCCATGGTTATACCAGCCTCTGAGCCATTGATGAAACTGTATTTTGAGCATTGCATGGACTTTTGCTCTGTTGATAAAGTATAACTAGAAAAGGTACAGGAAGGCAGCAATTAGGATCAGAGACTGGAAACAGCATCTAGGCAAGGGGACAAAATATTACAGGACTCTCCAGCCTAGAAAAAAAAGGTGACTTAAAGCATTTTTTTGGATATCTGAAAATCGTTAATGATATAGAGCTAGTAAACAGATATTTTTCATCACCTAAGGTCTAGAAGCATCATATAAAATTGTCATATAGCAGGCTTAAAATTAACAGAAGATGCTTTTTCATATAATGTGTAATTAAATTGAGAAGCTCATTGCCACAAGGTGCCATAGAGACCAAACCAATAGAGAAGCTGTAAAAAGTATCAGTCTTTTTAGTCTTAGCCTTCTCAGCATCCAGTGTAAGAGATTGAACTGGACAGGCACCCTGCCTAGCTGGGGGTAGCTGTTCTTACATTCCAACCAAAGTAATTTAAAAGTTGGAGGGAAAACCAAGTTATTATTTTCTCCACTTTAACCCATCAGATAATAACCTTTGATTATTGCAAACCAGGATGGATTCCAAGTGATTATTTCAAACTTAACAGCTCCAGATAAGTTATCATATACCAGGGTCTCTCATTTGTAAATGGAAAATAAACATAAATACTAAGTCTTTCTTAACTGAATGAAGAACAGCAGCCCCCTACCTGTTGTTTTTTTCAATGAAGATAAATGTCTTTAATTCATATGAAATCTCTTTCAATGAACAATTCATTTATTTCCATGTTTGCGTTCTTCTGAGATAGTGAGAATTTGGTAAGAAAAAATGTTAACAGTAACAGGGTTATTTTCAGAGTGATGCTTCTCCTCATTGCAGTTTGTTACTCAGAAAACACAGAAAATGGGGTTGTGCTTATTTGCCTTTTTCTGGTGGCTCAGTGCATTCTGTGACTTCTCTTGAGACACCATGAGCCAGGAATGATAAACTTAATTAAGCTTCTTAAGCAACAGCATTCTGACTCTGTAAACATTAACACTTCCCCTTATGCCCAAGCAAACACAAGGATCTGAACTCAGCTTGGGAATAGTTCGGAGTGCTAATACAAACAACATAACTCCAGCTATTTTTACAAATGGTGCTGCAAGGTTTTCTAGCAAGTGTTGATCACAATTCTCACTTAGGAAGGTAATTTTACTCTGTTATTTTGTACCTTATGAGTGGAATCTTTTGTGTGAATACATGACATGATTTATTTGGGATCTGTTCTGGTCATCTCATAGCTAAAAAAACAAAAAAAAAATACACCTCCCCCTTCCCCCCAAAAAAACCTAGAACTTAAATCTGCAAATATTCACCAGTAACATGGAGTAGGTCAAATTTTTTACAACCCACTCCCTCCCCATGGTCTGGACAGGCTAGAGTTACTTTTGTCCAAGTTTGTGTCCAGCCAATCTACATTTTACACAGGCACATAAAAGGCACACACATGTACACAGGCACGTGCACAATTCGTATATTGATCAGTAAGGGCCCACAGTGTCATACCAGTGTTTCCTAGAAATTTCAGGTGGCCATATCAGCACAGGGATTTGCATCTCTGTGCCAGGCCAATCACAGCTCATGCTGCCCCAGCAGACCTTTCTCCCCATCCAAGGGGCTGTGTGATGCTCCCACTCTTCAGAAATCACTTTATTTCTGTTGGTTTTTTAACTGCTGAGTAGTGTTTGAGGTGCACAGGTGGGGAGAGAGAGGAACCATACAGGAATTGTCCACACTGATACTATGGAAGTGCCATGTGTTTGGAGGTCCTGGGTCTCTTGAGGAAGGAGGGGTCTTCTCACAGTGTATCCAGAGAGGAAGAGCACTGCAGCCATTGAGTCTTCAGCTCATTCATAAGAGGACAAATTGGGAGCAAAGAGTAGAGTGATGGCTTACCAGTGGCAGCACAGCTGAGGTCCTGTGGGCGAGGCAACTTTGCAGCGCTGTGGGAATGTGTGCTGCACGCTGGCCCAGTCATGCATCAGAAATGCAGTAACTTAATGAGACTGAGCAATGAAGTTGGATCTCATTTTGCTTCTGAATTAAGCCATGCTTAAACTCAGCAGTGAGAATATGGTAAAATGGGATTGTTGTTGTTCCTTATGCCTTTGATTACAGTGTAGAAAGAGAAAGCTGAAGGGGGTTTCTAAATTATCAATATTTCTGCAAAAGGAAACCAAGGCACCTGCCTCCACTTGGACTGGAAGACATCAGGCCTCAGCCTGGTTACTTGCTTTGCTACTCTTTATTATTTATATTTCATCCAAACTGAAGGCAAAAAAAAAAGATTCACATACAGATTTTTTTGTTCTTACCATTTTGTGTTCTCCTGTTAAGTGGCAATTTCTATGTTGGAAAATCTGAAAGGAGGGAAATGCTTGCATCCAAGGTTATTTTTCATTTGAAATACAGGATAGGAATATTATTTAAATAAGTCTTTGATGTTTTATGAGCACTGAAGGCTCAGTTGACCCAATTAATGTTCTTTTCAGTCAACACATCATCTAATCCTTACCCTTTTCCTGACTACAAGCTACATCTTGTTTACAAATGCATACATGTTTAGCAATCAGCCTTTTTGGCCTATGTGAATTTTGCGTCCTGTAGGTTCTGCGGGAAAGTGCTGACTGGTTTAAAGGATCCCTATTATTTCACTATCTTTGTTTGCAACTGTGTTTTGTTTCCTCTTAGGAGTCCCCCTCTCATTCGTCATGTTTCTTTTGTTCACTTTTATTATCAGGCCGTTGTCTCAGAGAACATGAGCTAAACACCATACGCCCCTTTGTTAGTTAATTTTCCTTATCGTTATCATCAGGATCAGTTCCCTTTACTTTTTCACATCTGACCAGCCTTCCTGAAAGTCAAAATGATATTACAATTAGAAATGCCATAGACATAACGTGCACAGGAACTTCCTATTCGTATCCACAGAGCTGTGTTTCTTGAACTAGGCAGAAAAACAAATCACTGCATTTGGAGGGCTAAATTCAGGGATAAGGCAGGGTGGGCCACAGACTGCTGTGGGTTATGTCCATTTTATCTGCCTTATTTATCAGCTGAAGGGTTGCTGATTCTTATAAATCAGCTAGGAGATCTCAGCTGGTTCTGCCCCAGAATGTATCTGTTTAACTGTTATCTCAGGCCAAAAGAACTGAAATTTAGGTCTCCAGCTTCCCCAGAAAATGGCCTAATGAGGAGGGAACAGGCCATCCTGATGGGGGAGGGAGAAAGTTTCTAACTCCCCTGAGGGAATCTTTCTGTTATCCAGAAAAGTATTTTAGGGTTCACTAGACATAAGTTCTCCTGAATCTGCAGAGGCAAACACGTCACAAGAGGAGAGTAGGAGCCCAAGCCCTCTCAGCTCAACAGCTACCTCAGCCAGGGAAATGGATGTAAGGAGGAGGATGCATGGGAAAACACCTAGGGGGATCAGGGGGAAGAGTGGCCAGACAAGGAGCAGAGACAGTGGGCTGGCAGGAGGAAGACACAGCCACTGGATAAGAGTGCCTTACTACCAAAACTTCCACCTGCAGTCCGCATGAGTAGGTTGCTCTCTGATGTGTAAATGTAATTTAATATGTTGCACTATTCTCAAGATCCTCATTCATAGGTTAGGTAGTTAAAATGTACTTTGCAGCTCAAATAGATCTACTTATTTTTCCTTTGGTTTCAAGACTTCCTTATGCAGAAGCATTTCCGACATTTGTCTTTTTTCCTCCTTAAGAACCTTCCCTGCCAACTGTGTCACTGATATGGTGGCTCTCAGTTCTGATTTTACCTTACTGTCCTGCTCAGTCACCATCCCTACATTCAGTGCAGGGTTTCTGAGTTCCAATTTTAACTCTGCCTATCGACATTTCTTCAATATGACAATGCCTTTTCTCCAGAGATCAGCAGAGAAAAGAAGCTGATTGTGTGCTGTGTGAATCTCTTCCCTCATTATCTCTGCTGTTAGTATGAAACCTTTCATTTTTTTTCTTCTTCACTGTAAACCTTGAGAGTGTATTTGGATAACCTTGGCAATTCTCTGAGCAGATCTGGCTGTAACTTCATTTGACATAATGATTCTATAATGCACAAAATGAGGCAAGGAAAGTGTAGAGTTTGTAGGTACAATTAGTTATAAGCATAGAGACTGCTTGCCTTTTTACTGTGCAGAACCTATGAAGATACTCAAGGTGAGCAGTCTTCTAGAGGATGATCTTTTATGTTCTCGTCCATGGAGATTTTGTGTAACATTCTTCTTAGGCTGCATATTTCCATAATGTGCAATGAAAATAGATTTAAAGTACATTCCTTGCTCCAGGTGCACAAAAAGAATAGTGGGAAATATGCAGATCATTGTGTTGTACCCGATGCCCTGTATATTGTTTCTCATATGATCTTTCCTTTCTAATAAAGATCTCCTCTGTCTATAAGAAAACATCTGTTCAGTTATGGATACTCTGTTTTCCTTCTTTCCAGTATTTTAATAGATCAAGATTAGATGCCAACATTCATGAACCAAATTTCACTGTCTGTGCTAACATTGATGTAACAAGAGGGCAGTAGAGGAAAATAGCAGTCGGGATTAAATAAGGTCAAGACTTCTTCATAATTAAATTATATCAAAACTAGAGACATACTAGGTCTGACAAGAAAGCAAATGACATGAGGCTGGTCCTGGGGATTCATTCAGTTCCCACAGCATCCCTTTGCATTGCCGTGAACCATGCTGTGCCGAGCAGTACTGGTGCCTCTCTGACTGGGGGATCTTGCTCCACTGCAGATCACGTGCTTCTGCAAGACAGTTTGCACAATCTTACGCAGAAAGCATAGAGCCCAAGATGAAATTTTTGCTCAAGCAAAAGCAATTTTTGTTCAAGTGTGTCTCAAGCCTTAAGAGCCTTATGTAAGATATTTGACCACCTTGAGCCTGGTGAATATACTAGTTTTCAGTAAGTGAGGGATGACAACACTTTTTAAGAATGCCTGACACAGAAATGGATCGATTTGAGATTATTTTTCTTATACCTAGAACATGTGCTTTCTAATTCTTTTCCTTGCTTGAGAACTGAATGCTTTACTTTTTATCCCACTGGATACCTTTGGGCTGACTCTATATCATATAAACTGAGGAAAGAGGTTATACAATGTGGTTGCCTGTGTTCCTAAGTCAAAACGAGTTTTGCAGTTAGTGAGAACGGCATCTCATCATAATTCCCACGACAGACTGTGATTACAAACAGGATTACAATCTGTGGTTCAGTATAGGAAAGAAATAGTGGAAGGAAACAAAGTCTTAAGAAACCAAGATCCTGTTTTCTTTCAGCTAGATTTAACAGCACAAAATACAGCAATGTCCTGAGAATTTTAATTTGGGGTCCCTGAGAGGTGTTTTAAGCTGAAGTTTTTCATCATCTTACATTTGTTATAATCACTAAAGCATCACAGTTGGGGACTGCTGACTGCAAGTGCAACTATATGTGCTACATGTTGTGATATGAAGGAGGAGGAATAAGAAATCTGAAAAATGGAAACCTAATAACTGAATCTAAGGTAGAAAAAAAAATGTAGTTCTTAGACCTGTGGTTAATCTTCCCCAGTTAACATCAGCAGAGATCAGGACTCACAGGGGTACTAGAACATCTAAGACAACAAAAGCTGAAGCTCTGTAATGTCACAAATCAGGAGCCATCTTTTTAACTTCTCAAGCATGCAGAAATCCTCAGAAATGCCCATCCAGCCTGTTCTAGTGCAGACTTCTTTACACTGCGCACATGATTAAAAATGCTTTTCAATGATAATGTTTAATTTGAGCATGTTCTGTACTTTAATGCTTATTCTCTTTTTTTGCTTTACTAGCTTTACACATGTTAGAAATTAACATCTGGTTTTTAACCTTGCTACAACCAAATCATTAGTTCAGAACCAACTGCCAGCGAGGAGTAACTCCTGAGCTACAGTCTCACATCTTTTAAGTAAAGCACTGCCATTTAAATAAACAGTACCATGCTATAGCTGTAATTCTCATATGAGTATCCCCGGGGAAAGCATCATCAAAATATATATTCTTCCTGTGATCAGATTAGCTCCCTGAAATAACTGCTCATGGTTTCAGACTTTGCTGACCCATCACACAAAGCATTCTTGGGGATTGGCATCATTTCATGTGGAAGTCCCATGCCCTGTTATAAGGATCTGTGGAAACCTATCACTTGTCCTCTTTCGTGGCTCTACTGGAGCACTGTAAGTTTTTGCATCCTCCATGACACCCACAGATGGAAGTAAGTGACAATTTGCAAGGCTAATTGTATTTCCAACAAGAAGCCAGAGAATTTCACTTTCTCTTCTCAAACTGTGAGATGTTTCATTTTATATTTTCACCATCCCCTCTGTATCTCATGGAAGGATGAGTGGAGCAGCTCCCACATAAAGCAAATGCATTTACAGATTTTCTTTATAATAAAAGCAGTGCTTTCCCAGATGTACACTAACAGCTTTATTGCACTATGAATGCATGAGTAACTTGTGTTAATGTATCTAGCAATTCACTGCTCGTCTAGGAAAACTGTAATTGTCATGTATAAAAAGCAGAGTGATCTAGAAGGCTCAGTTGTGACATGTAGTTGTTTTGATGCAATACATCTTTGGTACTTCAACAAAACCACAGCTCAGCTGAAAGAAGCACCAGGAACAGAGGACCTGTAACTGCTCTCAGCCTGTGCACAGATTCAATGTCAGTGATGCTTCCCAGGTTTTGCAGTTCCTCGAAGGGCTGGCTTGGTTCCTCAAGGATTAAGAATTCACCTTTAATGATATGTTTATGGTTATATTGCTCTTCAGTGGCTTCAAATACTTGCCCAACATAGGCCAGCATTTAATCAACACATTTTAGAATTTCTCATCTGTATTGGAGACATAGCTGCTAATTATAAAAAGCAGGTTTGTGCTTAATGTTATCCCTTAGTGTTATATAACTTCCTTGAGAATGTGTCTCAATTAACAGGAGTGAGAGATTGTATATGAATGCTCTAACATAGTAAAAATGATCTAAGCTCACAGATGTATGCCTTCAAAGGTATATTCACTTAGAAATATGCAGTCAGATAATTTAAATCCCAAATAGTATAATGGAATGTTTAAGTATATCTTAACATATCCCTTTCTTTTATCTGAAATTGATTTTTCTACCTGCTTAATTCTTGTGGACAATTTGGTTAAAACATCAGAAGTGTTTTATAAAACCAACTGACAGCAGAACGCCTTAGGACGTATTTTAATATTTCAGTCAAAGCAGCTAGTGCTTAGGTTCACATATATAGTACATGAGAACCGAACCGATTCCTGGCACTTTCACATCATGCCATGAATTTTGTTTTTCAGGTTAAGCAAAGTTTTCTGAAGCTTCTGGAACAAGTTGCACAGAGAGGTGTTAGATGACCCATCTCTGGAAACATTCAAGGTCAGGTTGACAGGGGCTCTGAGCAACTTGATCTAACTGAAGATGTGAAGATTGCTCATTGCAAGGTTGGGTGGATTATCTGACCTTTAAACGTCCCTTCCAACCCAAACTCTTTTATGATTTTATGAAGCAGCAAGCTTTTTGCTGTGATTTTTCATTAGGAATGATAGTCCAGAGAAAAAAAAATACTGTGTGTCATTGTGCAGTGTGACAAGAAAGAAAAAAATTAAGATGGTTGTAGGTCATGTGGAAATGGCTGGAGTGCACTGACCGATTCTGAATCACCCCAGCAGTCGCCTGCTCAGGGCTACTGTGGCCATGCTGTGATGTCTGCCTTAATCCATTCCAATGATGTATGTAAGCTAGCCATAGGAAGCCTATTTTCACACAGAAGGTGAAGTGGTTTAAATAATCTGCTCCCATTTATGTAATTTAAAATTCAATACATTAAAAATGTTAATTAGTATTTGGTGTAATCTGAGAGCAAAATGCCCTAACACAACAGAGAGGCAGAGTTCACAAGTCATCAATAACATCAATATCAATTAGGGTGTCTAGGGGAAGGCCTGATAAAGATATTGTAAGTAATAACCGTGGAGAGAAAACAGGACTGGTAATGCAATTACTTCCAAGTTGCATAGTAACTGCTTTGCAATTTTCTAAATTCTGTAGGTCTTAAATACATCCTGAAGATCAGAATTAAGTGTTGGGGAAAGAAAAGCTGTAGAGAACAGGAGGAGTAAAGGCACGGTGTATCATTAAACAACGATTAGAGTACTAAAACCAGAAATGCTGCTTTCTTTGCAGCTCTCCAAATGCTTAGGTGAATCTCATTGTACCTTACTGGGATGCAAATCCAAAAACTGCAAGTCGTGTAGCTGAAAGGGAATTTGATTTACGGCTTCTTCTCAAGAGGAAGGTGAAGATGAAATAGCCGTGAGTGTGCCGTGGGCATTGGTGAATGTGGCAGGCACCAAAGGATATGAGGTACAGTAGGCAGCCCCAAACATCCACTGCCAAAGGTGCTGCCTAAAAGTCTGTGGGTGAAGTTCTCACATGACACTCGGGTTTTCTCCGTAGACTTCAGGGATATGAAGGGTCTGTCTCTCTGCTCAACCTATATAGGGAAACAAAAAAATACAAACCAGAGCAACATTTTTTCAGCTAGCACAGAAGGTCTCTTTTTCATTTTTATTACATTAACGCAGGGGAATGCAAAAGCAGTGCCTACTAAATTTAAACATTTTCAACACCAAGAACTTCAAAGGAAATATATGAAGAGATCTTATAAACACTAACAGTAATATTTCAATGTATTGAAATATTTTTATGTATTAATTTACAATATTAAAAAGAGAGGAAAAGATGTGGATGATAACCTAATAGGCAAAACACTGAAATGGTTCCTATAAGACTGCAGCAGCAAAGAGGCAGAGGCTAAAAATACATGTAATCAATGTCATGGTTTCATGGAAGGCAGATCTTCTCAAATGAAGTTTCACTGTCTTTGACTTGGCTACAGTTTGGGCAATAGTGACAGTGTCTCAATACAATCTACTTGGTTTCCACAGAGCATTTACATATTTTTTATAGATATTATTTATATTTTATATATTTAGATCTAAGTGTTTTTTCTGGTGAAATTAAGAAGGTAAGTGGTAAATCCAGACATTCACGGACAGTTATCAAGCTAGATGAGAATGGAGACCTCTGATGAACTGGGCTGATTTTACTGGGTCTCCCAGCATTCAGTTTCTAGTCCAAGGCTATTCATCAGTTATGTAGATGATTCACAGGGTGAGTCACAGTCTCTGCTGACAAGATTTTGGCTCTCAGAAGATTGCATCAGTAAAACATACTATGAATCTGCTCCTAAATGCTTTGGATCTGCTGTGTACATGGCCCCAATGCAGTAGGGTTTGTTCTAACATCTACAAAAGAAAGATCCAATTATTGAGGGAAAAAACCCTTCTTTCTACACATTTTCAGTGTGAGAGAATGTGTTGGAAATGAGCAACTCTTAGAACAAAATGGCAAAGGGAAATATGGGAAAAGACAAATCATGGTGCATTTCTGCTTCTGAAGCCATAAGGAAGGAAAGGTGGAAGATGGCCTGTGAGTTAGGAGACAAACCTGTCCCCCATGCAGCCCAGCTGAGAGAGCACCTGCACTGCACCAGCCTTGAGAAGATATACAGAAATAATTCTGAGATTTAGAAGAACCTTTCACAGAAGGAAGCTGGGAGGTGACCTGATAACAATGTCTAAAGTGAACAAGTTTGGGTGGTTTCATCCTTGGAAATAGGAACAATGTATTGTCCAGGAATTATCAGCTGAGTTTAGATGAAACAAAGCTTGCTTTGAACAGAAACAAATGACTGAACACTCTGCCCAGGAAAGCAGTAGATGCTGCTCCAGTGCTTTCAGGTGAATTATCTGTCTCCCTCCCATCTGTGGGTGCAGTAGGGAAAGCTCTTGTGTGTCTGAATGCATTTGCATTTGAAATCTTGTACTCACCCCATATACCCACTGGAGGTCTTCTATAGGGAAAAGGAAACCCTCTGTTGTGCTCTTAATGCTCATAAATATTGCACCTCTAGAGTGGGACAATGCTTATAATTAAATCTCATGCTTCAAGGCTTCAGAGTCAGGAAAAAATAACACCCTCCATGCCATCACCAGTATATGCTCCAAAGCCCTCTAGGACTCAATGGGACAGTCTTTTCCTTTTCCACGCGCTCAGGCATGCTGGTGAACTTGGGAACTTTCTACCTACCTGTGCATGTGGAGATGGTTTTACTGCCTGAAATCATACAAACCCATCCTCAGTGCTGTTAGGTTTTGGAAAACAGGTAATGCTCAGCCTATTTAAAAAGCATCAGTTTTGATATTAGGTGTTCTGGGATCTGCACAAAGGCAGGTGAATTTATCTGTTACTCTGCCTTGGATTTAATTACTATGAAGGACATGATAGAAAATAAATTCCACAGTGAAGCTGAAAATATTCTCTGTTTTTAAATACAAATACTAATTCAGAGTGGGTCATTGATAATACAGAAAAGCAAATGAGAAGAAAGAAAAAGGCTGAAAGGCTAGAAGGAATGGAAGGACATGGAAGGATGGAAGAAGTTCAGGGAAATCTATACAATAAAATTGTTATTACATTATTAAACAAGCAGAAAGTGGTTGTTTAATTCCAACAGGCTTAGATAAGGGTAGTGGCCAGTCTAGTTATCCCACCTCTCCTTTCTGTTTTCCTTCAATGAGCTGACATTAATCAACAGTTCATTCTGTCAGATAGTAATGGAGAAATGTACTTGAAAGAAGAAAACACAAATTAGAGAAAACTTGTGAACAGGCAATACAGCTGTTGTTTGGATATATCACAATAGTCATGTATGGCCAGTAGCAAATTCATTGGAAGAGAGCTAATTAGGATATTAAAAA